>JAVGVS010000077.1:1073424-1248424 GCA_032718565.1 Distichodus sexfasciatus
AATCTAGTAGTAATAGTGTGTAGTACCAGTAGTGTGTTGCAAGGCGGAACGCTTATTGGGCGCCTCTGTTTCCGGAGCATTCAGCAGCAGAGGGACATTTCCGGCGATAGTTTGGATGCTGTTGCAGGCTTGGAAAACCTAAAAACAAAAAAATGGAATGAAAATCTGTGTGTGAAGTAGAGAAACAAAAAGAACGACAAATAGCAATAAAGAAAGAGACGAAGCAGGAGCAGGAGCATCTGGAGTTTTTCTCCGAGGAAAGGCGCGCGAGCAGCGGACACAAAACCGGCACAAGACCGAGATGAAGCTGCTGAAGCCGAGCTGGGTCACACACAACGGTACACACACACACACACACACACACCCCAACAAAGTCTAACCCTACAGCCTCCCATTTGAAGGTAATCTCCAGTTCCCCACGGAGTTTCGATCCCTTTACCGGCTTACGATCCCTCAACAGGGGATCATACCAATCCCATAATAAGTTCCGACCCCATAATTATAACCGACCCCTAGCTCGGTACCGAGTTCCGATCTCATACCGGGTACTGATCGCATACCAAGAACCTATCACCCACAGATTTCCAGTTAAATTTTAAGTAACTACCCCTCACTGACTTACAGTTCTGATCCCCCTCGAGTTCCAGTTCAGTCCCTCACCAAGCCCTGATCCCATACTGAGAGTGGATCCCTTAATGATCCCTCGCTCGGGTATTGATTGCATACTAAGAACCTATTACTCACTAAGTTCAAGTTTCCATCCCCCCACGAGTTCCGGATCAGACCTTCTTGTGTTCCACGTAACTCTGGTCCCTCACTGAGTACCAATTTATAGTGGTGGTTCTAGAGTCTGTTGGGGCTCTCTAAGCAGTGATCACCATTATTATATAAATAGTCTGCTCCAAGTCAGTTTTCTACTGATGGCGGGTGACATCTGTGCTGATCCCATATCGAGTATTGGTCCCGTTCCAGAGTTAGATTAGTGATCTGCACGTGTGACTGAGTTCCACATATGGAAACACGTTAACTGAGGTTTTGCTGTTAACGTGTTTCATCTCCTTCTTCAGGGAAGCCCATATTTTCTGTTGATATCCATCCAGATGGAACCAAGTTTGCTACAGGAGGTCAAGGTATGAAACTTAAGCTCACAACCCTCTTATTAATGAGCTTCATACTTTGCAATTTCCTAAAGATTTCCTATTTCTCCATTCCTTTTAGTTTCAGTGTTAACTTTCTGAGGACGAGCACTTCCACTATGTGCATGTGTGTGTGTGTGTACGTACAGGTGAGGATTCAGGGAAGGTGGTCATATGGAACATGGCTCCTGTTCTTCGAGAGGAAGACGAGAAGAATGAGAACATTCCCAAGATGCTTTGCCAGATGGACAATCACCTGGGTAGAGCAGCGAAACACTTCCACGCCATTGCTTCATGCAGTTCTCATTAACCTTTCACTTAAGATTTAAGTTTTATTGTTGTTTGTGTGAATTATAATGAAATTTTATATCTTAATTCTTACAGTGAAATTACAACACAATGCTCATTCAGTCCCAATCACACAGTGTTATTATTTTAAACATACAGTATCATAATGATAAATCTGCATGAAACACAAAGATTTATTTTGACATTCTTACAGGATAACATCTTAATGCAGATTAAACAAGAATCTAATATAAGAAAATATATGAACATTTTGGAAAGAGTCCAAATTAGTTAGAACACTTTATTACCCATGAATTAGAAATAGTACAGCATAATCCAACACTCAGCAGCAGTACCAAAGATGAGAAATACTGAACAGTGAGTGTGTGTTAAATGAATATTTCTCAATTTTTCTGCTCATCAGAAGTTTACTGATAGTGCCTGTGTGTGTTGTGGAGTAAATGAACTTATATGTGTGTGTTGCAGCGTGTGTGAACTGTGTGCGCTGGTCCAATAACGGCCTGTACCTGGCGTCAGGAGGGGACGACAAGCTGGTGATGGTGTGGAAGAAAGCAAAGTGAGTGTGTTCACATCCCAGAGCAGCACTGCAGGTTTTTTCCTCGCTCACACACCCTCTGACATTGTGTTGTCCAAAGTCAAAGTAAACTTTGTCATCTCAGCTATATACGAGTATACAGAGTGCAAAAAGAGTATTTTTGTACATAAACAAACTCTAAATATAAATTCTAAACTAGACATACAGTGGATGATATGCAGTTTTAGTTACAAGTGTTATTCAGAAAATTACAGTACTGGAATGTGTGTAAGCACCATCAGTATAACATGAATATACAGACAATCTATTAAAAAAATATCTCTAAGACAGTATGTAAATACAAAAGTATTATGGATGTGTTTGTGCATATAGTGGCATATGCATCATAAAGACAGTGCTGTGTGTGTGTGTGTTGTAGTTTCATAGGACCGAGCACAGTGTTCGGCTCGAGCAGCAAACTGGCCAACGTGGAGCTGTGGAGGTGTGTGACCATCCTGAGGAACCACACGGGAGGTGAGGTTAAAGCGTTTGTGGGGTTACAGAGCTCCACAACTTGCTCTTTAACCAGTGAAACGCTGACCTTGTGGTCTGTGTGCAGATGTGATGGATGTGGCCTGGTCTCCTCACGACGTATGGCTGGCCTCTTGCAGCGTGGACAACACCATCGTCATCTGGAATGCCCGCAAGTTCTCAGGTGGGCCAAGGGCTGTAACGATACATCTATTTACATCAATACATTGATTCAGTGATCAACAAGCCCATAGGATTGATCCAAAAGGAAAACTTTGATCAGACATCATGCTTATTGTAACGGCACATTCTACTGAACAGATGTATGAGTTTATTAAAAGTGAAGATTGTTTTTTGAAATGAATTGAATCAAACTGAAATCATGTCGTAGTAGACATCAAATCATTCTCCACTAAATCAATATAATATTGTATTGTGATTAAACTTATTTACAGTACAAACCTTGTAAGTAAACTATGAGGCCAAAAAACTAGGATTGTGCAAAAAATCGAATTGTGATTCTTTCTCTGTCAATTCAAAATTGATTCATATTTTTCAACCATTGTACTGGAACTAGGCTACTTTTTCCCCAACACAAGGCCAGCTTGCCAGTCCTATAGATGGCGCAGTATCAAAATTTGCGCCAATTGGGCTTGAAGGAAATGCAGTCAGTATGCATACATATGCATTACATTTAGTATACTACATTTGAATTTAGTACAATGAGAAAAGTAACTCTGAAAACAAATTAATCTGTGTATTGAATTGTGTATCGTTTATGAATCATGAATCGGTTTTGATTCTAATCATGAGCCTAAGAATCGGAACAGAATTGAATCATGAGATTTTCTGAATCGTGCGCCCATACAAAAATTAAGGAGTAAAACCCCAAAATACAATAATGTTTCACTAATTGTAATTGAGGCAAAATGTTTAATTAATTTTGATATTGATGTGAGGTTGTATCATCTGAAGGTATTTTTCAGACCTCCTGCAAGTGTGTGTGTATATATAGTGTTGATAATGTATGGCTAATTTTCTTTGTGTGTATGTGTGTGTTGTAGAGATTGTGACCACACTGAAGGGCCACACAGGGCTGGTGAAGGGCCTGACGTGGGACCCGGTGGGAAAGTACATTGCCTCACAGGCTGACGATCACAGTCTCAAGGTGTGGAGAACCATGGACTGGCAGCTGGAGACCAACATCACCAAACCCTTTAGCGAGGTGAACACACACACACAAAGTAGTAACAGTTAGAGAGTTGAAGGGTGGCCGGTTCAAGTCCAAGACTAGTAAAAGCACCACTGAAGCATTCTCTGTAGCAGGGTACTGTGAAGAGTTTACTGTATGCTTGTTTTACAGAAGATAAGCCAATTGGATTTCTTCAATTCCACTGTGGTATAATATTATACTATATAACATCTAACTGTCTTAAGAATAAATTTAGAAAAACTAACTAAAGTGAATATTTTCATTCTGAATCGATGCTATGGGCTTGTTCATCACTGAATTGATGTATTAATGCATCCTTACACCCCTGCCAAGGACACCTGTAGAACTAAACGTGTAGATTTTATGGGTCTTCTCCAAACATCCATAAGTTATGAATCAGTAAAAAAAAAAACCATTAATGTTAAATGTGTGTAATTTGATCACTAATAGACTTTTATTTCTGTCTCTACCTCCAGTGTGGTGGAACTACTCACGTGTTGCGTCTGAGCTGGTCACCTGATGGTCAGTACCTGGTCTCTGCTCATGCCATGAACAACTCCGGCCCCACGGCGCAGATCATTGAGCGAGATGGCTGGAAGACCAACATGGACTTTGTTGGACATCGCAAAGCCGTCACTGTGGTGGTCAGTGGTCAGACGCTTTAAATTAACACCAGTGAGACATAGACACCAAGTGCTGGACTTAACGACATCTTAGACTAAAGAGCTCAGTGTGAGAGAGTATTAAAAACTGAATTTGTGACATTCACTCTTTAGTTTTTCACATTAAAACCAAATCAGGTAGTTGGTAGTATAACAGTTAGGGAGTTGACTTTGTGATCGGGGGTAGCCGGTTCAAGTCCCAGACTGGTAAAGGTACCACTGAAGTATTCTCATTAGCAGGGTATTGTCCCCAAGCACTGCTCCTTCCTTGGGTGCTACCAATAAGCTGCCCACTGGTTCTTCACAGATGGGGCAGATGCGGAGGTCACATTTCGTTGTGGTGTGCTGTGTGCTGTGCTTTTTTCCCCCATATTCATTTCCAATTGCCCTGATCAGAACTGATCAGAAATTGATATTTTCTTGCCAATGTTCCAAAAATGTGATCATAATCATATTCCATATTAGTTTTCTGTGAAACGCAAGTGGCATGATCTGGAAGTGACCATTACAAGTAGAACAAAATGGAAATATCATGGATGAAAAGTATTTTGATCTTTATAAAAAGTATGAAAAGACACACAGATTATACATATATAAATAAACTTTAAAATATGAACTCTAGGCTAGAATCTGAAAAACAAAATTAATAATACACAAGTTTTGTAGATCTTTTGTTTTAAGTTATAGGATTGTGATTGCATATAATCAAACCTCATTACTGTCTCTTGGCTTTTTGTTGCAGAAATTTAACCCAAAAATCTTCAAAAAGAAGCAGAGGAACGGCAACTCGCCCAAACCCAGCTGCCCGTACTGCTGCTGCGCTGTGGGCAGTAAGGACCGCTCGCTCTCTGTCTGGGTGAGACGACTGACAGCTTACTTCCTGTCTGAGTTTACATCTTTGTTACAGATGTTATTATGTTAACGTAGATACCTGCAATAAATGATGAACGTGCTGTCTTTTGCAGCTCACCTCACTGAAGCGCCCTCTAGTGGTTATTCATGACCTGTTTGACAAGTCCATCATGGATATCTCATGGTAAATAATTTGTGATTTCATCAGCATGAAAAGTGTGTGTTGTTTAGTGTTAACTAGGGGTGCAGCTTTTTCCGTTTCAATACTGATAGCCATGCTTTGTGTATGAGTCGGTGCCGAGTAATAATCTGATAGCGGTGTTCAATTATTAAGTATTTTTCTGTGAGGAGGGAACTGAGGAGACTATATAATGGATTTGTTTAAACGAAGTTGTGTAATTTTGCAATGCTCCCCAACACTGCAGAGCTAAAATCATCAGGAGCACAGAGATCGCCAGCAAGACCTGGTGTAGTTGAGCAAATTAAACAGTATAATGGTGTCATTTGCTGAACTTTCGAGCTTGTACTGTGTGTTCTCTTGCTGTAGTGTGTTACCTGCTGTTCTTAAATTTGTTACAGCTGTGGAAGAAAAATCAACAAGCTAGTGTTTTAAATAATCAGGCATGTGGTTAAATGTGTGTAACAGTGCTCTTTAGCATTTGTAGCCTCTGTTTTTACCTAAGAACAAATTTAAAATAAACTATTTGAGAATATCAGAATCTTGCTGAAAACTGAGTTTCAAGAACAAACTTCTTTGTAAGAAGGAGGCTTAGTGTGTTTGTTTATTCACACGCCTTCGGCATCTTCGTGTTCTGTCTCTCGAGCACTCTTCTTTCACTCATCTAAGATATTTCTGTCTATATAATTTGTATTGCTTCAGATTCATCTTTTCCAAAGTTCTCTTTTTGTTAACTGCTTAAATTTGAACAGTCCTAAGAATGATCATGACACATTTCGCTATATGTTGTACTTGGATAACTAAGTATGTGGCAGATAAATAAGAAAGTGGTGTATTGATGTCGGTCTGCTGTGTGTGTGTCCTGCAGGACCCTGAATGGTTTGGGTTTGCTGGTGTGTTCGATGGACGGCACTGTGGCCTTTTTGGACTTCTCTCAAGATGAACTTGGAGATCCTCTAAACGATGAGGAAAAGGTAGAATGCTCCTCTCCCCTGGCACAGACATTTTTTTGTCCAAAATTTTTGGCACCCGACAAGATTGTCAGCAAATATGTTGGTCAGTCGTTACTCCACTTTAAATGGGCTTATGTAAGGTGTGCCAGGTGTGTTTTACAGGTGTTTAGCGTTTGTTCTCCTAATTGCATGGCTCCTATTAGTAGATTAGTTAGTAACCAAAGGATTCCTCATTTCCTGATGTGATTATTTGTCATTGTGAATACACCACACCACAGAGTGCACCACAACAAAGTGACCTCTGCATTTGACCCCTCTGTGAAGGAACAGTGGGCAGCTTTTTGGCAGTACTTGGGGACGGTACCATGCTCACATGTACCTCAGTGGTACCTTTACTGGTCCTTGACTTGAACCGGCACCATTACGATCACAGGGCCAACTCCCTAATCTCCCTGACGCTAATAACTGTCCCTCTTGTGCTACAGCAGTTCTCCTCAAATTAGAAAATCATAAGTTTAGTTCAAGCTGCTACACACCAGTATACTGGAAACTTTTGTTGGTGCTGAATTCAGCTCTTGAGTACTCTCATTAATAAGGCAGTTGGTATTTAAAAAACCAAACGCAACATTTCCAGATTCACATGTTGCCATTGAGCGTGTTGTGCCCTCCAGTTCAGGAAGGATACAAGTGACTTTTGTTTGACTCCTGCTCCTGTTCTCCTTTAAAAAAAATTTACATTTTTTTAGTCAGTGAAATCTCCACATGCAGCAGGAAACCAACACGCGAGCGTCAGCTGAGTGCAGTGTGTGTACACGATTGAGCTGCTCCTGTGACTATTCTGGATGTGCGGGATTTTTCTGTATTAGTCTGGACGAGCTCCCCACCTTACAGGGTGGTGGTCTGGTGGTACGGATGCTCGCCTCTGCAAGAAGTCGTGGGTTCAATTCTTACCTCCAGCACTACTGTCATTGGGTCCCTGAGCAACACTCCTTCAAATGCAGGTTCCTCTGAGGCAGACTGTCCCTGTAATTAGGACATGGAAGTCGCTCTGTATAAGAGCAAATGCCGTAAATGTAAATGCTTCTACATCGATCTATATCAGTACATTGGGTGCTGACCCCAAGCGCTGCTCCCCAGGTGTCGCCCATGTCAGCTGCCCACTGCTTCTTCCATCACATTTCATTGAGGTGCACTGTGTGTGCTGTTGTGTGCACTATGACAAATCATCACTCACTTACACTTTTTATTAAATGAGGACATCTTGGTGAAAGCTGCATAACTGGGGTTTAAAAACACATTTCCTCTTAAGAACAGATGGTGAATGAGAGCCAGTGTTTTTCATGTAAATGTCGGGTTGAGCTCAGGAATAAAAATTTCAAGTGATATTTTAGTTACTTTTTGTAATTTGATATGAATGGAAGTGATGGTGTTACATCAGCATATGATATTTTCTCATATGTTTTGGTATAATATCAGTTCACCAGTCTCATCATGATAATACTTGTGGTTTACATCCACTGATGTTGTTGTCCCCACAACTTCACTGATAATTCATAACTTGTGTGTGCTTGTCCCATATCTAGAACACCATCCACCAGAACATCTACGGCAAGAGTCTGGCCATTACCATGGAGACGCAGCTCTCCTCCACCATCATCGAGAACCCTGAGATGCTGAAGTACCAGGAGAAGCAGGACATGCTCAACTCCAGCGCTGGAGTTCAGCGGGGCACACCAGACACACACACACCCAAACTCACCAACGTGGTCAACGGCGAGTCGCTGGAGGACATACGCAAGGTCAGCAAAGCACACTGCTTCGCTGTGTGTGTGTGAAAGAGAGATAGAGTGTGAGTGTGAGAATGTGATAGAGTGTAGAGTGAGTGTGAGAGTGTGTGTGTGTGTTGAAGGGTAATGTGGTAAGTGGTAAGTTTTATAAATGATGGTGATCAGTAGGGCTGAGCAATATATTGAGTAGCCATATTTTAAGGCATGTTTTGAAAAGTATCGCGATGTATTAATGTAACAGATTCCACCAAGAACCCAGAAGCAGATGATAGACATGTATTTCTTGCAAAACAATTTTTGCTTGAATTCTTCATTTGTTGACAAAATATTAATTAAAAAGAATGTGTCAGATCTGCTAAATATTTAATCAAGATACTCATAGACTAGCTTGCATTTTTTGTGTTAACATTTTTACATTGCTTTGCATTATTTGTGTTAATTTGCACATTTTGTTTGAAGTAGTCTCTGTGAAGTTCAAATGATCCAGATGATTTAATAGAACATCATAACTGAATAAATTCTTTAAATTCTTTTTGAGTAACTCATTATTATTTAGTCCATAGATTTGAATTCGGTCATATCGTCCAGCCCTAGTGATGAGTTGTGTGTTCTTGTGTTGTCTCACTCCTGAGACACTGTCTGTGTGGTTTTGTGTAGAACCTTCTGAAGAAGCAGGTGGAGACCAGAACAGCAGATGGACGCAGACGCATCACACCACTCTGCATCGCACAGCTGGACACAGGGTAACACACACACACACACCTGACACATCCTTAATGATAAAAACCGTAGGATTCATATGCGACCCTCCACGGCAAAACCAGTTGCTTGTCGCAACGGCGGTTTCCGAGAAAAACGGCAGTTTATGTAGCATAGGATAAAATTTTGGATTTTTTGTTTTTATTGTTTTGAAACAGTGGAAGGTCCGTACTGTACTGTTGTGAATAAATTTCGCTGAAAAACTTACCCTTTCCATCCTAAAAACGTGACCTTCTTGAGGTGAGGAATTCAATTCCAGCAGAATGTTAAAAGTTTCTGTTTTGACCGCTCTACTTCAATATTTACGGTAAATCCACTGGTTGACTAGCGTGAAGATATTTCTCTGGCTCAGTTAACCTAACACAGGTAGGCTATCCGTATGGCTGTGAATGCAGCGTAGGCTACTGTAAATACAAACGTAGTTGCGACCACACCAAGTGTCTGTGAGTGCTACGGCGATAGTCAACTTCAAAGGCAGATTTCTCCGTTTCTCACTTGGCGTGACAGGAGAAACCCAACTCCTTTGAATGTTGATATCTCAGTCATATGTCGTCCGATTCATTTGATATAGGTATCGTTTTGAAGCTTGATTTATGCCCTTTCATGAAAACATAACTCAATTTTGAAAATTTTGAAGCGACTGGTTTTGCCGTGGAGGGTCACATATACGGTCAGCAGATGTATTTCTTACACATTTCTAGCATTAATAGTGTGTGTGTGTGTTTATGAGTTCACTGCCATCCAGTGTGTTTTCTTATACAACTATGGCCACACTCATGTGTCATGTGTCTTACTTTATCTTACGTGATTTGGACAAACCGTATATGAATCATATCTAATTTAATTGCACAGTTTGATTCAGAGTAACACACCCACTTCACTTCGTTCATCATTATTCTGTATTTAGGTATCAGACCTACTGTGAACTGCTGTGTCCTGTTCAGAAAGAGAGCTGGAGTTGAATCGTATTGTCTTTGTGTGTGTGTGTGTGTGTAGAGATTTCTCTCCAGCATTGTTCAACAGTGTGCCGATATTGCCGGGTTCGTCGGTGGGAACTCAGCTCACTCCGCAGCTCTCGTCCGACTCCAACACCAACACGTCACTGTGTGTGAGAGCAGCAGAGACACACATCACCTCACCCTCCAAACACACCGATGATAACAAGGATGGGTCAGTGTGTGCGCCTGTGTGTGTGTGTGTGTGAGTGTGTGTGTGTAGGTGGGTGTCTTAGTGTGTGTCTGCACGAGGTGTGTGTGTGGGCATCTTAGTATGTATGCACGTTTCTGTGTGCACATCTGTGTGTGTGTGTATGCACTTGTGTGTCTGCATGTATGTGCGTCTACGTGTGTGTGTGTGTGTGTGTGCATGTCTGCATGTGCATCTACTTGTGCCTGTGTGTGTGTATGTTGTGTAGAGTCTAAACCCACTCTCTCTCTTCTCTCTCTCTTTGTCTGAAGTGGAACTGCAAACTCAGCAGGCTTGAAGTCCGGTCTGCTGCTGACCTCAGCCTCCAAGATCGAGCCAATGAAAGCTCTGGATTCACGCTTTACTGAAAGGTCAAAGGCCACGCCGGGGGTGATGGGGTCGCCCGCCTGCTTGCCTGTTCCTGCAATGGACAGGTATAGAAGTGTGTGAGTGAAGGAAGGTGTGTGTGATGATGTTTGATGCTGGTGTGTGTGTGTCAGGGTTGGTGGTGGTCTAGTGGTCAGGATACTCACCTCCTGACCAAGAGGTTGTGGATTCAAATCCTACCTCCAGCACTACCACCACCGGGTCCCTGAGCAAGCCCCTTAACCCCTGCAGGGAGACTGTCCCAGACATTAGGGGGTTGGACGTCTGCTAAAGGTGGAGCAGTAGTGTAACAAGCTCGGAAGGTTGCCAGTTCAAGTCCCGGTCTTGTAAAGGTACCACTGAGATACTCATGAGCAAGGTACCGTCCCCAAGCACTGTTTCCTGGGCACTGCCCACTGCTCCTTCACCACAGAGGTCACATTTGGTTGTGGTGCACTGTGTGCTGTGCTGTGTTGTGTTCACAATGACAAATAATCACTCACTTCAAATGATGTGAATGTAACACAGCACACAATGCATCACGAAATGTGACCTCTGCATTTGGCCCATCCGTGAAGGAGCAGTGGCAAGCTTTTTTTAAGCAGCGCCGATGGAGCAGTGCTTGGGGACGGTACCTTGCTCATGAGTACCTCAGTGGTAACTTTACCGGTCAGGAGACTTGAATCAGCAACACTCCAATCACAGGGCCAATTCCCTAACCATAACTCTACCAACTGCCCCTGTACGTCAGGATGAAGGAGAGCAGCGCGCTGAAGGAGGTGAGGATGAAGGACGAGACGAGTAGCGACAGTGAGAAAGGAGCACAGAAAACTCCCACTCCGGCCAAGCGCAGGGCTGACCTCGAGGGGGCAGAGGTCGTGGAGAAGAGGAAGAAGGGACGACCCCGAAAAGATGCAAAAACCATGATACCCGGACCACAGGCCTTTCCCCAGGTACACACACACACACACACACACACGTAGCCAGCCGGGGGCAGAGACACAACACACAGCTGCATGCACATACCTTTTGTAAGCCTATGAAAATCTAAAATGTCACTCTTACATAATAATAATAATCTGAATTTACTGAAGTTTATTTGTTGTAATGCCCACATCTGTAAAAATAACAGTTAACTGCCCATTCCAAGCGGAATACTAGCTATGAACATAAGTGAAATATAGACCTTTAGACGTGGTTAGATATGAGAGTGATTATTACATACGGATCGTCTGATGTGTAATCAATTCTGTTTGACTTATTTCCCTCTAACACACACACATTCAGGCTCCAGTTGTGACGGAGAGAGAAACTCCTCGAGTGACGACGCCTGTAGCAACGTTTAAACTCCCAACTCCTGCAGTACAGAAGTCCTTCAGTACACAGGTACATACACACACACTCTCACACAGCTGGGGCAGTAAGAGATGCTGTATCTGCTGTAGGGCCACACTTCGATTTGTCTTGCGTGTGTGTGTGTGCAGGTGGGTACGGACCCCGTGATCTACCTGGAGGTGGAGAACGAGATGAGTGTGGTGGCTGGAGCTCGCATCAGTCAGCTCAGGTGCACCCGAGACGGGAGAGACTGGGACACACTCTTACCCAGCCGCATCACCGTCGCCGCGGCAAGCAGGTACACACACACTTACCCAGCCGCATCACCGTCGCCATGGTGAGCAGGTACACACACACTTACCCAGCCGCATCACCGTCGCCATGGTGAGCAGGTACACACACACTTACCCAACCGCATCACCGTCGCCATGGTGAGCAGGTACACACACACTTACCTAACCGCATCACCGTCGCCATGGTGAGCAGATACACACACACTTACCCAGCTGCATCAAGTTGCTACAGTAAACAGGTACACATATACACACTCTTACCCAGCCGCATCACCGTTGCCATGGCGAGCAGGTACACACACACCCAGTCACCCAGCTGCATACACTGTCATGCACACACAAAGAGGATAATCATGGTATGTTGATGTGTCTCCATAGCGACGTGGTTGCCGTGGCATGTGAAGACCGAACCTTGTCCGTGTTCTCGGCGTGTGGGCGGAGACTCGTGCCGTCAATCATGCTGCCCTCCCCCATGTCAGCACTGCATTGCTCCGCCTACTTCGTCATGGCACTGACGGCGTCGGCCTCCCTCTCCGTCTGGTACTGACTCCGGCCCGTTCCCCTCCCCTCTCTTCTCCACCCCTCTCTCTCTCGGCATGTTGTTGCAGCACTCATCTGTGTGGTGTTTGGTTATTTTTTAGTTAGCACTGCTGCATGTGAGTGTCAAACGTGTGTGTGTGTGTCTGTGCTGCAGGGACGTCCAGAAACAAACAGCGCTGGTGAAGAATCAGCCTCTAAACCCCATCCTGTCAGGTAAAACTGCACACAGACTGGGTTTCCTAACTCTCAACTGAGGAACACAGTAGACACCACTCACAACTTTCTCTCTCCCTCTCTCCTTCATCCCCCACTGTCTATTCCTTCATCTTTCTCCTCCCTAATCACTCTCTTCATCTCTCTCCCTCCTTCACTCCATCCCTCTGTTTTCCTCCTACCTCTGTCTGTCTCTCTCTCTGATTTGCCCATCTCACTGCTCTTTACCTCTTTCTTTCCTTCCTCCCTCCCTCTCTCTCTCTCTCTCTCTCTCTCTCTCTCTCTCCCTTCATCCCTTTCTATCTAACCCTTCGTCCCTCTCTCTATCGCTGCACCCCTCTCTCCCCCTTTACCCCTCTTTTTATCCATTTGTCTGACTCTCTAACCCCTTGTGTCTGTCTCTCTCTCTCTCTCTCTCTCTCCTCCTTTACCTCTCCATTTCTCTCCTCTGCTGTAGGCTCGGATGCTACAGTGAGCGACTCCATGTTGACGGAGCAGGGCGTAGCTGTAGTGGGTTTGTCTAATGGAAAATCTTACTGCTTCAACTCCTCCATGGAGACATGGTGAGAATCACACACACGTATACACACACACACACACACACACTGTCCTCCGTCTTCGATGAACTTTGTCTCTCCTCTTCTGCATGTTACTGTGTGTACATAGCGCTCATCAGTGTTCAGCTACATCTCTCTCTCTCTCTCTCTCTCTCTCTCACAGGAACCTCATAGTGGACAAGCATGACTCCTTGGTGCAGTGTGCAGATTTCAGGAACTGTGTCTCCTCCCAGGATGCACTCAGCTTCACAGGGCCGCTGGCCGCTACACAGGGACGCAGTCTGAGGTGAGATGCAACATCACGTGTGTGTGTGTGTGTTTCACACTGATGTAAAGATGGACTTTATCTCACACTAACAGTTCAACTGTGACTTTACTTAAGCGTTGCTGCTCTTCTCTCTCATCACTGCTTGTGTAAATCCAACCAGTCCGACTTACTGCATGTTTAGTGAGAACTAGAGGATGGTTGGGTCAGATTTTGGAGTACTCCAGTAGCTCATTTTCACTGTGTTCACTACTGTTAATAAGTATTTGTACTCACATTGCACAGTGCTTCTGTATATTTTATTAGTCACTTTTATTATTTATTAAAATATCTATAGATCCTTTTGTCTTTGTACAGAATTTTTGTATCGTGCATTGTGTATGTGGCCAGTAAAACCTTGACCTGACCCCACACCCTCCAGTGTGTTTGGGGGTATTAGTGGTTACTTACACTCTTTGTATAGAAACAGAAATATTACTGTGAAAATGTAAAACTCCTAAAAACTCTCAGATGAGCTGATTTTTTTGGAAGGTGCTGCTGTGTTTGTGGGGTGTGAACTGGTATGTAAGGAGCTGAATTCTCATAACTATGTCTAATTAATCTCCTCCTCTTCCTTCTCCTCATCCTTCTCCTATTCCTTGTCTTCATCTTCCTCCTCTTTCTTTTTCTCCTTCTCTTCCTCCTGCTCCTCCTTCTGTTCCTCCTCTTCCTCCTGCTCCTCTTCCTTTACCTGCATCTCCTCTTTCTCCTCCTGCTTCCTCTCTTACTCCTCCTCCTGCTCCTGCTCTGCTCCTTCTCCTCCTCCTCCTCTTCTTCCTCCTCCACTTGCTCCTGCTCCTCATCATCATCAGTGCTGGCCGGCTGGCGTCTCGTCTGTCGTCCGCTCCTCACCACCTGCAGCAGGGCATGACTCTGGCCTTCCTGGAGAACCAGCTGTCCTCAGCGCTCACGCTGCTCTCCTCACACGAGTACCACCACTGGCTGCTCATCTACACACGCTTTCTCGTCCACGAAGGTGAGAAGTGCAGGGAGGGAGGGTGGGGATGGTGTTCCAAATTAGTTTTAGCGGCCAACTAATGTAACGCTTACAAGGAATTTGCTTTGATGTTTCGCTCCAATACAATCGATAATCATTACATATAAATAAAGAGAGACATTACAACTGTGAGGTAAAAACGCTGTGTTTCTGTACAGTACTGTGTAGGCATTTTAGGCAGGTGTGAACAAATGCTGTAAAGTAAGAATGGTTTCAAAAATATAACTTCTTATTGGTTATATTTAGTAATTTACTAAATACAAAGTCAGTTAACAGAAAAGAAATCAAAATCAAATCAGTCACACGCAATACTAATTTGATGTAGATTTCTATTCACTGTTTGTATTGTTAGTTGATAAAAATAAAAAATATTAACAGTTCATTTTTCATTTTGTGAAAGAATTTTTCAAAAGCATTTTTTCAAAATTGTAATATTAGAATACAGCGCAACACTGTTTTCAATTTGGGGACACTGACAAAACAAAACAGGCGAGGCAAAAGAAAGAGCATTTGTCCAGGTGTTTGTGGAGATGGTAGTTGCATCGTGTTCCAGTACTAAAATATCCAGAAAAAATAACCTTGCAATGTACTTTTGTTCATTAAATGTACTAGAGTGTGCAATGTGTGTGTGCAGGTTACGAGCAGCGTTTGCGGGAGTTGTGTAAGGATTTGCTGGGGCCAGTACACAAGTCCAGCAGCAGCTCCTGGAGCCCAGTCGTTCTGGTGAGCGTCTTTAAAATCCAATTCAATTCACTTTTTATTTGTATTTGTTTATTTTGAACTTTTTACAGCCGACGTTGTCACAAAACAGCTTCATATACAGTATTACTGGCTCCGAGCCTCTAACCGGCAAGTCTAAAGCGACAACGGCAAGGAAAAACTCCCTCTGTAGTGATAAGGAAGAAACTTTGAGAGGGGCTCAGAAGGGAACTTTATCTTCCTCTGGGGGGAGTCTGAGTGCTGTGCTGTTGTCCACTCTCCACCTTAACTCATTTACATTTGTGGTATTTAGCAGATGCTCTTATCCAGGGGTGCGTTTCCCAAAGGAATAGTTGCTAATGTCGTTAGCAACTAACATAGCGTACATTAGCAAGTAACATAGTGTTGCTAACATAGTTAGCAATACATTAGCAACCCAGAGCGACTTCCGTTTCCTAACTTCAGAGACAGTTTCCCTGCAGCAACTTGCTCGGGAAGGTCTCGTTTAGGAACCCAGTGGTGGTAGTGCTGGAGGTAGGATTTGAACCCACAACGTCTCGGTCCAGAGATGAGTATCCTAACCACTAGACCACCACCAACCCATTAAGATCCCAAAAAGTTCATTCATTCATTCATTCAACTGGGGTCGCAGGGGGAACCGGAGCCTCTCCCGGAAACTAAGCAGATTACTGTATCACCCATCACACATCAGTTTGAACAAGTGCTGCCGTGAAATAGCAACTCTACATTCAGCATGGGTCCCCTCTGAGGTGTTCCCATACTTTGGAAAATTTGGAGCAGTTGGTAGCGATGATCGGAAGGTTGCCGGTTCAAGTCTTTCACTCACGAATAATCAGTCACGTTAATGAATATAACGTGTGAAGGTTTAGTTTTTTAAAAATAAATTATGAAAACAATCTTTTCCACAATATTCTAATTTTCCCGGATGCACCAGTATGTGTAGTTATAGGTGTGTGTGTGTGTGTGTGTACAGGGTCTGAGGAAGCGTGAGCTCCTGGCCGAGGTCCTGCCCGTGGTTGGTCAGAACCTGCGTTTCCAGCGTCTCTTTACTGAGTATCAGGACCAGTTGGAGCTGCTACGGGGGAAGTAGTGACCCCCCACCACCACCACCACTGCCCCTCTCCCGGGGTGCCCGAGCTCCTGCTGCACCCCCCATTACTACCCTCCGGCCTACACAACACCCAAAATACGAATCTACCTGCCCCACTACTGTCCTACACACACGCACTACTTGGGGGTCTCTCTGTAGTTTATAGTTTAAAGTTGTGTGTGTGGAGCGCGGGTCAGGAAGAGAGAGAGTCTACTGAAGGTGGAGAGGAAGAGGAGGAGTTTACTCTTTCTCGTCACCTTCATCTTCACCCCACTCCATTCTGAGCGACCAAGACGTCTGAGAATCATGTCCAGCGTCTGCCTGCATCTCTCTCTTTCTTTCTCTGTCTCTCTCTCTCTCTCTCTCTCTCTCCACGTATTTGCTCCCTGTCTCAGCTCTTTGTACTTGTACATGTTTGTAAAACACTTTTTTCATGTTCTTGTTTTCTATAAAAGGTAAAGCGCTTAAGTACTCACTCTTAGTTGAAAATAAAGAAGTTGAGAGATGCGTGTGTACAGCCGGTGTCTGTGTCTTGCGGGATAAATGCGGAACTCCACACACAGTTAAAACACGAATGTACTCTCATTACATTTCAGCCTCCACCTAGTTGTAGTTCTCCATGTGAGTGTATGGGTGCTCGCCAGCAGGGGGCAGCAGCAGCCTTCTGATCACACTAACTCACCCTTTCCACTAAGGCCTCATTCACACGGACGTCTGAACCAGGCGTTTTTCTGGCGTTCGTGGCGCCAGGTGAGCGCCGACTGAACGGCGGCTGTTTTTCTGTCCATTGGAGCAAATCAAAGCGTCCACACGGGCGTTCAGCACCGGCGTCAAATAAAGGCTGCATGCAATGTTTTCTTGGCGTCAAAATCCTGACGAACGCGAGGAAAACGACGCTATTGCAAACGCCAGTGAAAAGCCAATCGAACACAGCTACAAAGCGCAGCAAAACCGCGTTATGGTGTTCATTTTGAACGTCCGTGTGGACGAGGCCTAACTCTGCAAAAACCTTTTCACAACATGAATGTTGATCACCTATTTTCATGAGGATGCATGTGCTGTCAGTGTGTGGGGGGCGTGTGTGTGTGTGTGTGTGTGTGTGTGTATAGGAGTGTGCATGTAGTTGTGTGTGTGTGTGTGCGCGTGTGTAAACGAGTGTGCATGTAAGTGTGTCTAGACCTGTGTGAAGATGTGTGTATGTTAATGTGTTTGGGTGTAGACGTGTGTGTATGTATGTGAGTGTGCATGTAGGAGTGTGTATAGATGTATGTGTATGTAGGCATGTGTAGTGGTGTGTGTAAATGTGTGTGTGTGTATGTAGGTGTGTATAGATGTATGTATGTAGACGTGGTAGGTGTGTGTGCATGTAGGTGTGTATAGATGCATGTGTAAGTAGACGTGAGTAGTTGTGTGTGTGATTGTAGGTGTGTATAGATGTATGTTTGTAGACGTGGGTGGGTGTGTATGTATGTAAATCTGCGTGCATGTAGGTGTGTGTGTAAATGTGTGTGTGTGTGTGTGTTAGATGAGCTCTTCATAAATACACAACTCAGTCAGATATCAAGCTTTAAACTTTTCTTGAGTTTTTGTTCATTTTCTTTATTTCCACTTGAACATTCAGCTTCATTTCTTCTATAAAAGCCCCTCAAACTCTTCAGCAGCAGCAGCAGCAGCAGATGAGCCTTGTTTAACGTGCCGTGATCACCTGAGGAGGGAAAACTTCACACACACCAAAACACACGCCTTATCCAGCTCATCCTACCTGAACTACTTTTACAGCCCTGCTCCTGTACTTCTCTCTCTGCACTGGCTGATGGGTGTTCAGGTGTCACGGCTCCGGGCTGGAGTGTGTGTGTGTCTCAGCTGTCTGCTATCACCACGTTAATGTGATGATTAGTGTGTGTAAAACTATAGGAGTTGTAGTTTTTTACTTCTGTTCCACTTAGTTGACTCATGTTGTTTAACCTCAAGATCTTAAGGTCAGCTGAAATACGCTCTGAAAAGTGTGTGTGTGGTAACTGGCCAGAGAGGAGAAGTAGGGAAGTGTGAGTGAAAGTGAGTCAGTCCGGTTGAACCTCACAAGGCCAAACTTGACTGTTTCTAATTTAGAATGTCTTTTCACACACACACACACACACAGAGCATCCTGATTCCCCCTGTCTGTCCACCTCAGTTTCAGCACAGTGGTGTTGGACGATAGCTTGACCATTCTGACCACTGTGTGTGTGTGTGTTGCTTTTTGAGGCAAGAGCTGTAGGTTCGCTCTGTTTTGTCTCAGCTGATTTGGGGTGTAACCTGCTCGCTGTTTGAGCTCTGCTATGGGGCAGAAGAATCTGCTGTCCTGCTCCTGTTTGGACTTTGACATCCTATAAATAATAATAATTATGTACATTTTATTAATAATCCATTTTAATTATAAGTGAAAATTGGGGAGGGAAATAAACCTCTAAACAGACATGGTGGTAAAAGAGTTTTAATCAATTTAACCCTAAACATCTGGGTTATAATCCCTCAGAGACATATATTGGTTTTCAGTTGTTAGTGTAACGTTAGGGAGTTGACCCCCGAGCGGAGGTTCGCTGGTTCAAATCCCGCACAGGTAAAGGTACCACCAAGGTGCTTATGAGCTAGGTACCTCCCCAAGTACTGCCAAAAGCTGTCCACTGCTCCTTCATGGATGGGTCAGATGCAGAGGTCACATTTCGTCACATTAGATGATTTGGAAGAGGCTGTGGTCAGTAACACCCAAAATGTTCAGCGTGTTTTTGGTGGTGTTCTGCAGGGACAAGTGCGTAGTCTCCTGCATTTAGCAAGTTTGTTGACATTTTGTTGACCTGTTTGCTGTCCAGCTGTCTTTTGCCTACACTGCCATCTGGTGGGTAAAGATTGAAATTGTCCAGGTGAATGTGAGCGGCAGAAGGGTGAGAGTGAGGAGTGCCGTTCACCAGTCAAGATTCTTTACTTAAAAGTTCATGTATTGTTGTTGAAGAACATGGCCGTGTTTGAGGACTGAGTGGATGAAGTGAGAGTGCTTGAGATTTCTGGTGCACGGTTGCAGTTAGGTTCCCCACATGCTCAGTCAGAAGATTCTGTACAGAGCAGCAGCTTCAGTAAAAAAGGTGCAGCAGACACAAATGTGGAAACTGCAGTACCAAATTGCTACACATTTTGTTGTGGAAACCGGCAGCATTTACTTGCTGCACCTCACTTCAAGCACACCAGACGTTCGAGGAGAGTGATGTGTGTGTGTGTGTGTGTGTGTTCATTCTCTCATATGAATTATGAATGGGCAGGTGACATTTGGGCAGCACGTTGTCAGCGCTAGGAGGAGGCCGAGGTCAAAAGGTCGCTCGTCTGTCACCGGACAAAACTCGAGGGAGCTGCCGAGTCGGAGCTTCACCAAGGCAATGCAAGCGGCCCTCAGCATGATGGATACCACAGCGACGAGGAGGCGGGAGCAAGCGAGCTGTCGTTGTGTCAACGCTGCCCTCCTCCTTGGTCTCCTTCACACCGAGCCGAGATGCAACCTTTCCTGTGAGCCTGCAGGTGCTGTTAGCCATGATGTCCTGGATATAAGAAGACGTGGTAAATCTGTAGAGACGGCTGCACGTTCCAGACCGTTACTAAGTCAAATGTGTTTTTTCTAGATCTTGCAATTGCAATAGCTCTGTTTAGCAGACTCCCTTATCAAGAGCTACTTCCATGTACTAATCACAGGGACAATCTCCCTGGAGCAGGGCTGGCTCTTGCTAAGGGACCCCCACTGTGAGTTTTTGGCTCGTCTGGGGTTCAGAGCCACATGAATCTGCCCAGAACAGCACCTACAGTCTACACAGTGAAAATGTAAGGATGTAGATGCATGTAAGAGTGGGTGATGGTGGTATTTGTGAACATCATTCAGCTTATGGAGTCAGATCTCAGCCATGTGTGGTGATGGATTGATTTAATGTTGGGTCTTCGGAGCTTGAATGAAAGGCAACTCGACTTCTTTAAAGGTTCCTGAAGACATTTCAGCTTTCATCCAAAAGCCTTCATCAGTCCTAAAAATCTGATGTGAAGTTCCAGCTATTTATCTTCTAGTTGGGTTGTCACCTTGACCTACCCTGCTGTCCAAAGGATCATTAGGACCACAAGGGTCAAGGTGTGGATCAAGGGCTGAGTTGTTAAGGTCATTCAAGTGGTGGTATATTTCCTCTGGACCAAGAGGTTGTGGGGTCAATCCAACCTCTGCTACTACCACCAGTGGGCCCCTGAGCAAGACCCTTAACCCAGGGAGCTGCTCCGGCGAGACTGTCCTGTCATAAATGCCATAAATGTACATGTGTAACGTGTGAGATTAAAACTGCAGACTATACACCTCTCTACAGCTGTTCTGATTTACTAAATCTACAGATTATGTAGGCTTTATTACCCTTCAAGTTCAGCTTGTTAAACTAAGAGCTGCTCAGTCAGTTTATGCTGAAAATGATGAAAGTCTCAGCTGGCTTTCCATCAGTTTCAGCAGAGGACCTTTAACAATGAGAGTTAAGTTGCTGGTCAGTGCTAAAAACCTGCTGGCCTGGTCCATGCCAAGCTGCTGTACTGAGTGCTGAGTAATATGGAAATGTCTCTGATCTGAGACCAGTGTTCTGGAGGCAGTGTCCCTGGTCTCAGCGGGGGGGCCACATGATGGCAGTCTGACAGCACCGTTCTCCTTTTTGTCCTCTATCCATCTCCCTCCTCCCTCCCTCTATCCCTCCATCCCTCCTGCAGGACAATGCAGTTGCTCTCAAGGTTGTGGCTGGAAGAGATTCTGTCTCTCTGTGTCAGGATTGGCATTAATACCCAGTATAAATCCTCACAGGGAAAGGCTTAAGGTGAAATACACACCGGTGTCCCTCAGACACACATCCCAACGCACACACACAATCAAGAGACACAATCTCGATGGCTGGAACCAGCCGTTGTTGAGCCAACACTATATTAACAAGTATTTTAATAGTAACTAATAACATTGTCTAATTGACAGGTGCTTGTTTGCTTATTAGTGACGACTCTGACGTCAACTATACAAACTACACAGACAGTTCCGGGAGCAATTGTGTGATTGCTTTGTGATAAAATGGTAAAAAGATAAAAAGGAGGAATAATAAAAGCTGATGATAGTTGGGCTAGCTGTTAAACAGCTGGTGAATTAATGTTCAGAGGAAGAAAACGATAGGGATGAGCAAAGAAAACACGAGAGAGGAGAAAGAACAATGGTTGCTGATAAATGCTGCTAGTAAGAATCCTGAATCAAATTCATGCTCCTCACCACTAAGAGACACGCAGTTTAGGAGCAGGTTATCCTCAAGTAAAGTGGTCCTCAAAGGAGAACTGTACAATGATAATAATAATAATAATAATAATAATAATAATAATAATAATAATAATAATAATAATAATAATAATAACAAGAAATATACACACAGCAGCAATTAGCGGGGTCCAACCACAGAAGCAAAAAATGAGAGTCAAAGCAGCAAAGATACAGAATTACAGCTACAGTTATTTGATGTTTATAGTTCCCCTTATTTTTGGTTCCTACTGAGATGCACATAGGCCCTACCCTTCTATCAAGTTTCAGCTCTCTTGAAGCAGTGATAGTGTTGCACAGGAATCACAGTAATCTCTGGTGATGTGTTTTAACCCGATTTAAGTTCTATTTTAATGTAAACAGTCTAAATTGACTCAGAGAGACAGAGAAAAAAATATCTGTCAACATTTCCAAAATCCTCAGGAGACATTCATGTATAGCATGGAGGACTCACACAGACATCGAGCTGCTGTAACTCACCTTTCCAATCAACTTCATGACATTATTACAGACGAGAGCAGCAATCAGTTGTGTGTTCAAAAGTCCTCCAAATGTAATTTTTCCATTTAAAGCTGCAGCGTCGATGCCAACTGGCAGCGAGTCGCAGGGTAATTTAAAGCGGCGCTAACGCGGAACTGACGACGCCCGGCTACACCTGCCCAAAAGTCTACTTTTAGTACAGCGTCTGATGTGATTGAGATCTGAGTGGCGGGTTTGGGGGGGGAGGCGAGTCCCTGGGGCACGGCGCGGTAATGGCGGCAGGCCGAGTGTTTCGGCGTTTGGCGGAGAGTCGGCTTGGCAGTCTGTCAGCGCGCAGTCGTGGCCGTGGAGGAAGTCTGCTCAAACCCCGCGTTTATTTTCAGAACAGTGACATGTCAGAGACGCCAGACGGCCAAACAGGCGGCTGTCAATCACAGGCTGGTTGGATTGAGTCAAAGCATCGTCGCGGTGCGTCTGATTACGTGGCTGTCACCCAGAGTTGAACCCAGGTATTCACACACCACAAAAACTCCAGCGAAACACATTTGGCCTGCAGAAATCAGCTGGAGCTCATAAATCTCTTACCTGACGCACAGGACTAGGTACAGTAGTTCTGTTTACTGAATCCTGATTTATTAAAGCCAAAAATAAGAATTCAGCAGGGAGGAGGAGGATGTGGTGGGATACTCACCTCTGGACCAAGAGGCTGTGGGTTCAAAACCTCTTCAAGCACTAGCACCACGGCACAAACATGGCACAAATCCCAGATAGACTTTTCTTAGCAAATTTATTTAGCATTAATATAAGAGCAAAAAGAAGATATTGGTGGCTAAGGTCTGGAATAGGCTTGCTAATTGGCCAAGCATAAATATACACAACCAGCAGTGTTGATACTGGAGGTCTCCACTTCAGGGCAGACTGCAGAATTCAAACAGAGCCAGAATCATAAAGAAAGGCTTGCTCGTATTAGAGTTGGGGACAGGACTAAGACCAGAGTGTGTCGAGACCGAGACCAATGCACGTTTACCCCACATGACAAATAAGTGGAACATTCAAAGCCTAAGCAACATTAAACATGTTCAATATTTTCACATTAAACATTCAATATTTCTCTCTTACATATCTATAATGAGGAAATAGCTTCACTGGAAGCAGTTATCCAAACTGATCACATCATATGTTCAACAAACCACAGTGAACACTCCTCAAGAACAAACTCACTGTTTTATTGGCTTGCAGAGTTGTTATTATGCAGAGACATTCTATGGCTTTCTATGGAAACACCTCTTTATCCATTTGGTGGCCATCAGGATACAGAATAAAATTATTTAATAACAAATAATAAATTTTTCTATATATATTTTTTCCCTATTGTCTACTCGCTAACATTATAAAATGGAAAAAAAAAAATCTGAGACTTTTAAAAACTGGTTTGATTTGATCTGAAACCTATCAAGGTGTGATAGAGGATTTCAGCCTTCTCACTTTTTTCCTGTTTGGTGTGAGAGTAATAATGCACATGCAAGGTTTAAAAACTCAAATGCCTGGTTCCTTTATTTCTATCAAACACTGCTCCCCGGGCGCTAAATGTCAGCTACAAATAATCAATCACTTAAAAGCTAAAAATATTTTAAATATTTATATGTAATGTACAGGTCCTGCATATAATAATGTGACATTTGGCCTGGCTCTCTCTGCTGTCTGGCAGTGTTTGGTGTATGTGAGTTCCTCATTATGAGAAGACCCAGATGAGGTTAAGCTTGGCATTAGGTCAATTAATACCCTGTCGCTGTGTTTGGTGCATCAGGGTGTTATGCAGCAGGTGAAACATGTTGAGATCCATTTTACCTAAGCTGGGGGGGTGCAAGGTCAGTTGGGGTCGGGGTTGTCGTCGTGGTGATGGTGTGTGTGTGTTTGCGCTGCCGTGTCGGTGCAGTGAGGATGCTGTAAACTGCAGAGTCATGTTTTGACAGGTTTGATTCCTGAGGCAGCGCTGGATTCACAAAGCTGATTACCAATTCATATGAGACGCATCACGCTCCAGTCGTTCCACTTCCTGCTGCATAGCTCTCCTAATCTCAATGCACGGCGGGCATTGTGGGAAAGCTGGCGGAGCCGGCACCACAGTGAGCGCTAATCAGAGGTGTGTGTGTGTGTGTTTAATTTTCAGGATGTGAAAGATGAGGAAGATGAGTATTCAAAGGCAATCATTCAGGATTATAGCTCTGTGTACTTTAACTGCTGATGCTATGACGAGTTGTTGGACAAACTGGTCACCAACAAACTACACACAGATCAAACTACACACAGACTTAAACTACACCCTCCCACGCCTATTCGAAATCTCGGGTTAGAGATAAAGTTTTGAAAGTTTTTATTTGTTGGATTTCCTGAAGAGATGTCCACCCTATTTTGCTGGCATGTCAGAACTGATCATCCATCTTATTGTTCAGCTGGTTGGGCCCCGTCTGGACATGTAGGGGAGACCCACTCATAGTTTGAAAAGAAAGAAAAATAATAGTAATTCTTGTAACAATGTTGTATTTTAATGCACATCATTATAATAATCTATATGAACTATTGAATAAAGTAGTTAAGTTAGCAGCATTGCTAGTTTTTTAGTTAGCTTCTCTCTTGGTAATCTGCAACACTGCAGGTCAGAGTGGATTTCATAATCGTGGCTACAGTTGCTTTGGGAACTAAAATAGCGTCTGCTGAACCTGACCAGCCGGCCCTTTCCATCTGAGCTCTTGACTTTTCCAGCTCAGGTTGTCCTCAGAGCGCGGGTCAGCACTGGCCACTTTTGCAAGGTCGAGGTTGAGGAGCTGCTGGCGCTGTGGTGCTCTGCTCTAATGAGGGGAAAGAAACGTGGATTTGTTGAACTTGACCAAACACAGCTTCAGCTGCTGTGTGTCTGGTTTGTGAGTTGATAAGAAGCTCCACAACATCACAGCACTTACAGATACAAGTAAGATTTACATAAGCTTAGTCACAGACTGATCTGTGGTGTTGTATGAGCGTTTAAACGCTGCAGTAGTGCTGATATTTCTTTGATATTTCTTTGATATTTCAGACACTATTTGTCAATGCTCCTTGACATTAATGTAGTTTTGTTAAACACAGATTCACCACCACACTAATGCCAAAGCTTTTTCCTTTAGCAATCTGCAAAGTATTACCTCAGTTATATAACTATAACTCATCATCACTGCAGTTTTGTCACTGTCTCTCTCTCTCTCTCTCATACACACACACACACACACACACACACTTTGGAGAGTGTAGACTTGGTCGGCCTGATCCAGCTAAGTGCTATTTATCTTCCTGCTTCCCTCCTTCCTCTGTGCTGCTAAATGATGAGGTGGCCAAACTCAATCAGTGGACGTGGTGAATAATCAGAGCGTTAGCCGGCTAATGTGAGCAGAGGGATTTCTCCTCGGTTCGACCTCCTGCTCCGTCTGTCTCATTAGCCAAACCCCACCGGTGCTGTTCTCCCCACGCTGCCGCTTCAGCGCTGATCCAGGACCTGCGCTTCCATTTAAATTAGCTTGTGCAGGAACTGGGATCACAGCGGATCAGAGCAGGGATCAATCTGTTAGCACTGATGCTCCAGGGACAAAATGCAATCCTCACATTAATAATCCATATGCATAAGTAATATAGATCCACACATTGCACTGCATTTACACATAATTACTTAACCAGTATTACTGCACACATTTCTGTGCTGTTGAGATGATGACGATGATGATATATCCTCTCACATCAGATCTTTAACATGCTACAGTAAGGAGATTCTTACGAACAAACTTCAATTTTGTTTGTGAAGAGATTTTTACATTAGACACTGAGCAGCTCAGCAGAAAGAAGCTGAGCTCAGCACACAGTTTTGCTGTAAAACTTAAGTGCGACTTGAGCCCAAGTCTCAGACTCTGCCTCACCACACCCAGCTCAGTCCTGATCCACCAAGCACAGCTCTGTCCCATCCATCTAGCTTTGTCCAGTCCCTGCCCTGCCCCTTCACGTTCAGCTTTGCCCCGCCTCACCACACCAAGCTCTGCCCAGCCCTGCCTCACTTTACCTGGCCCCATCTGACCACACCCAGATCTGACCCACACCTTCATGCTCAGCTCTGCCCACCTTACCAAACGCTGCCCTGCCCCACCATGCACACATCTGCCTTTCCCCTCCATGTCCATCTCTGCCCAACCCAGCTTTGCTCTTTTCTGTAAACATGGGGGAGAAATGTGATATCTCGACGTGTGTGAGCTTTTTTTGTTTAATGAGAAATGCTGCTGCTGCACACGTCTGTTCTCATGTCAAACCTCCAACTCGTCCTCCTCCTTTTTAACTTCTTCCTTTTCTTCTTTTTTAAAAAGATAAAATGCATTTTTGTCAGCTGTAATGTTGCTCTGCATTTTGCCACATTATGAATTTTTGTACAGACTCATGATGTTCAAATCAACTGGATTTACAGCAGCTAAAATTTCTCACATTCATCCTCCACACGGCCCGATCCCGCCATTCACACAGCTGGCCTTCAGTGCTCAATACAGGACTGAAAGTGTAGAATTCAACAAGCGCTCACCAATTAGAGCTTGTGAAGGACAGAACACCGTCATACAGCGTTACCAACACACACACTCAGAAAGAAGAAGCCAAGTTGAAACTAATGGAACACAACTGTGAGAGCGTCCTTGATCAGTTCGTTCTCTAGCTCTGTGCGTTTTAAGTGCTCTATGCTAATAAAGTGTGTTGACTGTATTGTCCGGCGTTGATCTGCAGCAGCTGTTTCTAACATCACACAGAAATTGTTGTGAGCCCACAGCCAAAACTCTGGTGTGAAAACTTGTGTTAATAATGTACACCAAGGGCCAAGAGTGTTCTTTAAGCTTTTACCTAGCTCTGTTTGCTTTTTAGTGGCCTAAAGAAGTGAGGGATCAGGTGCAAAACGCTTCCTCCTGAGCATCACACATCTCCAGCTGATCCTGAGCTAAACTTTTTCTTACACATGTAACACACACACACACCCACCCCTGCAATTTTTGTACCCTGTATCATTCATTTATCCAGTCTATAAATTAAAGTTTTGGGGTCGTCCCTTCTTCCTCTTCTCCATGATCCCTGCCCACTCGAGGTCAGCCCTGCGCTTGGCTGAATTTTCTGTGTTCCTTTCTCACTGTCACTGCTCATCTCGTCCTTCATCCTCACCTCCTTCAGTGCGCTGCTCTCCTTCATCCTGACATACAGGGGCAGTTGGTAGTGTAACAGGTAGGAAGGTGGCCCTGCAAGCAGAAGGTCGCCGGTTCAAGTCCCGGACCGGTAAAGGTACCACTGAGGTACTCATAAGCAAGGTACCGTCCACTAGGAACTGCCCATCAGCTGCCTACTGCGCCTTCATTCCAATGTTCATGTTTTCCAATTTTCAAGTGCCATGACCCAATAGTGATATATATTAAAATGAGTTGGCTTTAAGAGTATCCAAAAGCACAAATATGAGGCTTGTAGTGCAGTCAATATTAAAACAGCTTGCAATGTAACTTAGATACCTACAATCAGAGGCGCCTTGTAGCTTGAAAAGCTACTGTTTAAAAGCTAACAACCCAAGTGCAGTTCTTTTAGAAGAGGCTGGATATTTGGTGTGAAGTGCAGGCTGGTGATGTAGCAGAGAGGGTTTTTTGTCTTTTCTTGCTCGTGATGGAATCACGTCTGTCGAGTTCATTTCACACCAAACATACAGTAGTGTCTTCACATGCGGACAGCGGAGAATTCTATTAGTGAGCCACCGTTTGTTACAGGCAGAATACAAGCTCTCAAGGGCAGGACTGAGACACTCTCTCTCTCTCTCTCACACACACACACACTCACACACACTCTCACACACTCGCCACCGTACTGCCACGGTGAAGGAAAAATCAATGAAACAAGTTTTGTGTAATTGAATGTGCGATTGTGCTCCGGCCGAGTCGCGGCTGTAATCAGGGAAAGTGCTTTTAACATAAAGCCTTTTAGAGGGCGATTTGGGGCCCTGGGGTGCTGTGAGGGGCAGTGGGAAGTGGTGGGGGGGTCGAGATGCCAGGGTCAAAGGTGGAGCGCGTCCCGTCAGCCAGCTCTCGCTTTAGCGGCTTTATCCCTCTAACCGGATTTATCCTGGGACTTGTGGTCACTTCGAGCCGAACTCAATAAACTTAAGAGAGAGATTTTGGTTTGACTGCAGGGTGCAAGGACAACACAGAGAGAAAGACCATGAGGGAGTGTGTCATTTGTTCCTTGGTTTTTCAAATTAAAACCGAAAACTGAAAACCTCAAAACTAGACCATTACATGTTTTACACCCAGTGACAAATAAATGAAACAAAGTTTGAGCAACATTAAACATGTTTGTTCAATATTTCTATATCCATCTGGATACAGAATAAAAGTATTTGATTATTTTCTATATTTATCATTTCCATATTGATCACTCTCTAACATAAAATGGGAGAAGAATTCTGATCAATTAAAAATGAAGAAATACTAAAGTTTTGGGTAATTCTGAGCCTTTCTGGGAGAGAACTACATTTTTGTGCACGATGGCCTTCCATATTAGAGTTGCGCGCGCTAACGCACATGCTTACGTCACGAATAATGTAATTAAAGCGTTTTTACGCAGTTATTTCAGTTTTTGTGTACAGAATTACTCAGAAATAATTTCACACACAAAGGAATGAATATAAGGTCCGGTAAGTCAAAAGTCTTGTGGTTCTGACGGTACGCGTATGGTTTCTGTAGATTATATGTGACCCCGCCTGTTAAAACCCGGCTAAAATCGCCAAATCTAAATATGAAATAAAGAGCGTCAAAGTAGTCATAGCGAGAAAAATGTCAACAATATAAGTTTACTGCAGTAAATGATAGATTATGTACTGAGGTTTTCGGATGTAATGTTGGAAATGTAATTTCTAACAGGATAAATAGCGAAATTCGTGATTTTATTCACCTTACGTTTCCATTTTCCACCGGAAAATACCAGAGGTTGGCTTCGTAAACATTGCTTTTCTAAAGTCTTTGGGATTACTTTATGTGCAAAAACAACTGGTGATTTGGGTCTTATTCGGTTCAGGAACTACTGCTCTATCATTATAAAGTGCATACAGACATTAAGATCAATGTGTATCCGCGGCAGTCACGTCAGGTAAAGAGGAGGTAGAAAATTGCGACTTTAGCCGGGTTATCACAGGCAGGGTCACATATGGATTCTCAGAGTTGTGGTCTCGAAAAAAATAATCCTGAGTCCATGACAAGACCGAGTGCATACGGCCGAGACCGAGACGAGACTTTCAAAACTCGAGTACTACGACACAAGCACACGGTCCTAATATTAGTTTTACACACTGATATTAGCACACTAATACCATTATACGTTCTACTTGCCTCCCAGAGTATGCTTTATTTACATATATGTATCCACATACATGTTCCTTTATACATAGCTCTGAACAGCAACAATGACAACAATCTTTCTGTCTGTCTTTCTAATTGTGTGTCTATCCATCAATCTATGGCCCAACCATGCTGTTCATGCTTCTTTGTCGTGGATATTTTTACATCTGCATACTTCTGCATGTTACTCCAGGGTCAGAAAAACTATAATGAGTGTGCATTTTTGTTTTGCTATCCATTATCCATTTGTTACTTGAGCACAAAATTGGTAATCAGTAAACAACTCAGATTTCCCTTTTTTCCTACTGGTTTTGGAAACAATTATTGAAAAATCTCATATTTGACTTTTGGTTTTAATTTAAAAAACGGCTTAATGATTTATACACGAATTACAAGGCTGTGTCTTCATCAGTATACCATCAAGGGCCTGAACAGGGAAGGACATTACCGATTCAGTTTGACTCTTGCTGGGACTGAAGTGTGTGTGTGTGTTTACCATGATGTTATGGGGACCCTTTGGGCATTTTTGTCCCATAAAATCAATTTTATTTGTTTTTTATGGCTTTGTGAGGACATTTGACAGTTCCCCATGAGGAAAATGACTTTATAGAAAATGTGCATGTTTTTCTTTGAGAAACTGAAAGAGGTAAAAGATGTGCATTTGGTTACTGAGGTTAAGGTTAGGGTTAGGATTAGCTGTAGAATTATATACATCTAGTCATTATGGGAGTCTATCTAATGTCTCCACAAAAATAGTTGTGTGTGTGTGATGGTTCTTCAGTATCAATGTTGGGAGGAGTGTGTAGCTTCACCTGCTCACAACCCCATAATTTAGACAGAGAATCATCATCTGAGCAGCATTACACAAACACGACCATCTTATCTGAGGTGAGTGTGTGTGTTGGTTCAGGTGTATTATGGTGTGTGTGTGTGTGTGTGCACAGAGAAACAGAGTGTAAAAGGTCGTTTAGGGGAGAGTGAGTGGAGTCAGGAGTCAGGATTAGTGTGGAATCAGATGTGCATCAGTGGTGTGTGTCGGTGTTTGTGGATGTTTGTGTGTGTTTGTGTTGTAGGTGCTGTAATTTGGCCTTTGTGCTAATCTCCAGGTTAAATACGAGCTGTGTGTGTGTTGAGTGCAGCCCTCCGTGAGAATCACCTTTGAGGGAGAAAAGGTGGAAATGCAAATCTCAGTGCAGCGTGTGGTGCGATGTCGAGGCCGCTCCGACTCGGTTCCCCAGCAGAGGGCAGGAGAGAGCTGCCGAAAACACACAAACACACACCAGGAGCTGGAGTCGATATGAGGGTGTTTAAGAGCGTGTTTAAGAGTGTGTTTCTGTTGAAAGTTTTCCTGTCACAAGGCGGAGATTCTCTGTTTCAGTTTCTTGGCTTTGAGCTGTAAATGTGAATTAAAGTGAGTGATTATTTGTCATTGTGAACACAACACAGCACAGCACACAATGCGCCACAACCAAATCTGACCTCTCCGTGAAGGAGCAGTGGATAGTTTTTTGGGAGAACAGTGCTTGGCAACGGTACCTTGTTCATGAGTACTTCAGTGGTACCATTACCAATTCGGGACTTGAATGGCAACCTTGTGATCACCCCACAGCACCCTCAAAAAAAAAAACCTCATGAGAAAATCTCACCCACATGCTGTATGCATTTGTATAGAACCAACCTGAAAATTAACACTATGCATTGTATATATCTTGATATATTTAACTGAACTTAATTTATATTTAATTGATTTTTAAAATTTTTTTATTCACTTCTGACTTTTTACTTGTATTTGTAAAGAACCTTTCCAGATATTTTAATAGATATTTTAAGTGCTAAATAAAAAACCCTTACATACATACTTAGTTACTTACATGGGATGAGACTTGAGATGTGTGTCTGAATTACTGTAACAATCTGTCAGCTGAAAACTCCATCTCTCTTTTCTGCAGCATTATTAACACACGTTTCGTCACAATACAATATTATATCGATTTACCGGATAGCGATTTGTGGTCTTCTGATATCGTAGACGCCTTCTATAATATGATTTCCATTTGAACCACACACAAACCACACACATTGCTTGAGGACACTGCTGCTGATTTGTGCTTTATGGAAATCTGCTCTGTTTCTAAATGCAAATGAAGCTCCTACTGGAGCACTTTGAACTCCGACCTACCACTTGGTTTATCATTTTATAGCAAAATATGCAATCCAGCACACACACACAAACACACACACCCTGCGTAGAGTATAATGTATAGTATATGAGTGTATTAAGCTGTAAGACCTGAGCGTGATAGAGCATCAAGATAGACATTTACACACACACACACAGAAGACCTTCGCCCAGCTTTCCTATTTATATATATAATATATATTTCCATATATCTATATCTATATCTATATCTATCTATCTATCTATCTATCTATCTATCTATCTATCTATATATATATATATATATATATATATATATATATGTATATATATGATTAACAAGTGGATGGATGATTAATTAATGAGTTAGAAACTAGGTTCAGGACGAAGGGCGTGTCAGGTGACTGATGAATTTGGCATCAGAGAGTCCTGCTGCTGCTGTCGACCTTCAGCAACATTACTACACAATTATCAGTCTTTAACAAACTGAGCGTTCAACTTTAAATGACTGGGTACTGTAAACATGACCTTTATCTGGTTTGATGATTGAAATGTTGATGTGACTATTTTTTAAATGCAAGTACACACAACTTGGCTGCTGTATGTTGCAGTTACATTTACATTTACAGCATTTTAGAAACACTCTTGTTCAAATAAACTCATACCAAATTAACTTAAAGGTTGTAAGTTAATGTGGTAAGTAGCAGGTTGTAACTATGACGGTGTGTGAGAGTTAGTGTGTTAGTACACCACACATACTGTAAAAATTCCATCTGGTTTTATCCCATTAAACTTGGGATATACACTCCCACCGTACATCAACCAAAGCTCAACCTTTATCTAACACTAAAACAACACCAGCACATAATGAAATGTACAAACACACACACATTATTATTATTGTCCGGCCTTGTGATGTTGGTCTGTATGATTCCACCCTCCTCGTCTTGTTACCTCTCCATCCGTCCATCCATACCTCCCTCTCTCCCTCCCTCCCTTGATCCATCCATCTCTGGTACTCCTTTGCCCAGAGCGCTGTGTGGATGCAGTGAGACGTGGGGAGTAAGAGTTGATGGTGGAAGCGTGAGCGCAGCTGGAGAGCTTAATTGCGAGGGCGTGTGATGCAGGCTATGCGACGCAGCTCTGGAGTAATTATGCTGCGATATTAATTTAGCTGAGCTTTAATGCTCCATTTGCACATTAACATTTTCACTGTAGAGGAGCAAAAAAAAGCTTTTATTATGTGACCGGTCAGAGGAAAGAACGACCTGTTAAAGTGAGTCTGAATGCACACAGCCTTACACTTTGAAGAGCTGAATATTACACGTTATAAAACACATGAATTTAAGTAAGTGATTATTTGTCATTGTGAACACAGCGCAGCACACAGTGCACCACAGTCTAATGTGACCTCTGCATTTGACCCATCCATGAAGGAGCAGTGCGGAGCTTTTTGGCAGCGCCCAGGGAGCAGTACTTGGGGACGGTACCTTGCTCATGAATACCTCAGTGGTACCTTATAAACCAGCCCTAACCATTATGCTTCCATCTTACTGATAACGCTACACGCACATGCATTAGAGATTAAATTTACAGCATTAAACAGATCTTCTTATCCAGAGTGACTTCCACATCCTAATTCCAGGGACAGTTCCTATAGCAACTTATGGTTAAGGGTCTTGATCTTGAGGCCCAGTGGTGGTGTTGCTGGACTTGGTGATATCGGCAGTCGTCGGATCGTTGTCTGTTGAATCGCTAAAATATCGTATTGTGATCAAACTTGTGATGTACACTCCTACCATACACCAACCAAGCAACCTCAGCTGATGATAAATGTGCAAACACACACACACACACACACACACACAGTTGTGAGGCAGTGACCAGAGGCGTGAGCTGCTAGTTAGTAATAAAGTGCTTTTTGCATGTTGCATAAATAATGAGTGCTGATATGAGGAAGGCACTCCAGGCGTATTTATTCACTTAAAAGGCTTTGTAGCAGATGAAACATTAAAGCAGCTTTAACGCCACTTAACACTGATTTTACACCGCACTGCTGCTGTTGCTAAACACGTTCAGCCGAACACATCAACTCTGCTGCTGGCACTGAGGAAGCTGAGCTGGACGTCAGAGCGTTCACACAATTTTCGCTGATCATCACACCGTTCACTCTCTCACCACAACAACATTGCCTGTTTGTCTCAGGGAGAGTGTCGAGGCCGAAACGCACATAAAGCATCGTGGGATGGGAACACACACACCTTCACACACACTTACCCACTCGTGCCTCTGCTCTGCAGAACTACCAGGATACACACACAGAGTCGCTCCAGTTTTTGGTCCACTTCTAGAGGCCTGGGTTTGGCTTCTTTAAAGAGGACTGGATGTGACAACACTCTCAGACACACAGTGCAGGACAGTTCAGTGAGGTCAGCAGACGCACTTATCCAGTTTAGTGTTAAGGTAGAGTCTGTGTTATGTTTGACGGCTGACTCATGTTTTCATTTTGGATCAATGCTATGGGCTCTTTGAATGTAGTAGTGTAGATCAATATATTGTTGCACCACACACACACACACACACATGCCCGAAGCGGTCCAAAGAACTCCGGGTGCCCGCTGGCATCTCTTTTACTGTGGATGTGAATGCGTATCACTCCGACTGGCAGATTAGCAGAAGCTCTCTGACTGTGAGCAAGTCTTTTACCTTCTCTTCATCACTGCTCCTCTTGTCCTTCACACGGCGTCTTATCTCTCACACGTCACGCGCTCGTTCCCTCTTCGTTCTGCGTTTTCCCTGCAACAACGGACAATTTGTCAGACTGCAATAAGCCAAGTGCTTAATTGCAAAGATGGGATCTGCTTAATTGAATTAGCGTCCATCAGAGTAGTATAGTGAGGGTTAGAATGACTGAAGTAAAAGGAGGTTGTGTTGAAGATAAGCATGTGGTTACACACACACACACACACACAAACACACTCACACATGTCAGTGCTGCAGAGTTTCACCCTGAGGAAGAAGAGAAGGAGGAGTGTGTATGTGTTGAATGTATTGTTGGTCAACGTGTGTCTAGTAACAAACAGCCGAGTAACAACACACTCCACCTTGCTCATGAGTACCTCAGTGGTGACTTTACTGGTCCTGGGATTCGAACTTCTGATCATGGGGCAACGCTCAACCGTTGTGCCACCAACTGCCCCTAAGTAATCAAATAATCAAATAGCACATGAACTCAACAGCAGCCGTCTTGTTCCCAGCAAAAGCTCATAATAAAAAGCAGTAAAGGAGTGAGAGCTCCAGAGGAACTACAGTGTGAACAGAAGTAGGAACTGAGCCCCAATCTGAGCTGAAGTCCCCTTTCAAATCAACTCTCAGTGTGAACACAAAAAGAACCGAGTCCATTTTCTGAAGGGCCACTTCTAGAGGACAGGGCTGGGCTTTTTTAAAGAGGACTGGATGTGACAATACTCTCAGACACACAGTGCTGGACAGTACCGAGGTCAGCAGACCCACTTATCCACTTTAGTGTGAAGGTTGAGTCTGTGTTATGTTTTGATTATCTTATTACTGCCAAAAAGCTCTTATAGATTTCTTCAGAGTGTATTGTTGGCCCAGGCCAGAAGCTGCCATGTAACAGCATAATGGTGATGAGCTGCTGCTTACAGTGAGTCTAATAGAGATATTTGAGAAAGACTCTGAGCTCAAACTGACATGTTTTATTTTAAACACTAAATGAGAAACGCGCGCTACAGCCTCCGGTCTCTTCTACGTCAGTTACAACAGAGCTGCTGATGCTCGCTGTCACGACTCACAATCTGCTGTACAGTCTGTTTGGGTTTGTCATTTTGTGAGCAGGAGGAAGAGGAGAACAAGGAGGAACAAAAAGAGGAGGAGAAAGAGGTGAACGAGGAGCAAGAAGGAGGAACAGGATAAGGATGAAGAGGTAGAAGAGGAGGAGCAAAAAGCGGAGGAGGAGCACGAGGAGGAAGAAGAGGCAAAGGAGGATGAGGAACAAGAAGAGGAAGAGGAGGAGGAAGAAATAGAAGGAGGAAGAGAAGGGGGAGGAGGAGGAAAACAATGAGGATGAAAAGATATAAGAGCAGGAGGAGAAGAAGCAGGATGAAAAGGAAGAAGAGGAGGAGGAGGGCAAAGGAGAGGAGAAAAAGGAGGAGGAGGAGGAGCAGGTAAAGGAGAAAGAGGCAGAGGAGGAGCAGGAGGAGAAAGAAGAGGAGAAGGATCAAGAAGAGGAGGAAGGAACAGAAGGAGGAGGAGAAGGAAAAGGAGGAGAATAATGATGACAAAGAGGTATAAGAGGAGGAGGAGAAGGAGGAGGAAGAAGAGGAAGTGGAGGACAAAGGGAAGGAGGGAAGGAGAAAGAGGAGTAGCAAAAGGAGGAAGAACAGGAAGAGGTAGAGGAGGAGCAGGAAACAAAGGAGGAGCAGGAGGAGAGAAAAAGAGGAGGGAAAATAAGAGGAGGAGGAGGATAATAATGAGGGCGCGGAGGAGGAAGAAGAGGTGAAGGGGGAAAAGGAGCAAGATTAAAGAGGATGAAGAGGTATAAGAGTAGGAGGAGAAGGGACAGGAAGAAGAAGAGGAGGAGGAGCAGGACAAAAGGGAGGAGAAAAAGGAAGACGTAGAGGAGGAAATGGAGATGCTTACGACTAGGAGTCGAACCTAAAAAGAACTGGAGACTGCAACTGCTGACTAAATAAAGGGGTTGGTGGTGGAACAATAGTGATTAAAACTGTGCTGAAGACCATAAGACTGGAGGTTCAAATCCCAGAAGAGCCTGTAGTGTTTTTAGGGGGCCATGCAGTGCAATGCACCACAATAAGCTATTTTGCAATTTTCCAAAAAAAATAGCATTTTGCCGAATAAATGGTTAACCGTAGCTCTGATTCTCAAAAATCTTATATCATCTTATTCTTTGGTTTAAGATGAATTTTTTAGACCCTTGCATCTATTTCTGCCGTATTTGATTTTTCGATAATTTGCAAAAATGAAATATTTTTAATTTAGGTTTTCATTTAGCTGTATTTTTTTTAAATAAATGTGCTCGGCTTCGTATAGTAATGCAATGCCACACACTGAATATCATAGAAATCTAGCTCTGAGTGAGCTACTGCTAATTTTCATAATATGAAATCGTATTATTTAAATCTCAGCATATTCTTCTTTAATAGTTATTGAGCACATTTTTCATTTACCTATTCATATGGCTATATTATGCAAATCAATACTTTGAAACAAATTCAGCAAGACATGTGTTTGAATAAGGAAACTTTACTGTAATTTACAGTTTTTAGACACTCTCTTATAGTAATTGTTAAGCCCATTTTCAGGTATTTCTTTATATGGCTGCAAAGCTTCACTTCAAAGTCGATATCCCACTTATTGGTGCCATAATAAACTATTTTAAAGTTAGCCTAATAAGTTTTGAACCGTAAATACGTAGAAAAAAAGATGAAAGATATCAAATCTCAACATATATGTACTTCAGTTCATAAAAAACTGATAAAACTGCAAACTGCATGGCCCCCGTAATCACTGCTTGCAGTTATATTTTCCTTTATTTTTGGTTGATGATGATTTGCTGCTTTTAATCCACCTGAGCTCAGTCACTTCATGCACTCTGATGCTGCTTACTTGTTCCCAGTTTACACCAATAAAATAACTGGGATTTGTGACCGTTAACACGAAGTGACGTGAGAGCCAGATTGGAGACTCCAGCAGGAGCAGATCAATTGGCTGCAGAGTTGGGGAACATGGGAGTAATAAGTGAAGCCGATGGACTTTTTCTTCACTTATACAGTTTCTGTGTTTGAGGAAAGTGTTTTCTGATTCATTGTGACTGTTACTCAGCCGTTTAATCCTGATCCTGATCAGTCCCGTGAAAAACCTCTTTAACAAAAAGTCTCATTACAAAAACACCAGACGCTGTTGTTCTCCTGCAGATTGAGGACTCACACTGGGACAGAAATACAGCGTGGGACAGGGGAAACATCTTGTTCCTTGTCATTAATATTTGAGAATATTTGAAGCAGTAATCGTTGTTTTTTTGGGGGATGATAAAGTCCTCATAAATTTTCCTTGTTTCTTTAATAAATGCTTCATATGGAGGAGGGTTTATGATGCGTTTTACAGTCAGAGAGTCACAGCAGCTAAACGAGGCTGGAATTTACAGCAGCATTAAAAGGAGAACTGTGGTGATGTTAAACTCACCTGCTGGAGGATGGAGAAGTGTCTCGAACATCAGTGTTAGGAAGTAGCAGTAGCAGTAGCAAATCTACTTTTAAAACACAAGTAGTAGGTGTTTCTGATTATTGGTGAGTTGGCAGAAATGGCATTTGTGAGCTTGATTTGAATTATGGAGGGTGTTGGGGGAGTCTGAACCTGTCAATTAAGACCAAGACCCCAGTAAAGAGGCAAAAATAACAGTTTGGAGTGGTTGAAATGTTCAGTAAAAGAGGACTATGTGGACTATCATTTCTTAACCTCTTCAGCTTTGCTACAAGCAGCAGCTTCTTCATTCATTCTCATTGAGTGACTCGTTGCTTGGTGTTGTCTGTCATGATACTGTTTGACATGTGTTGGTAAATGTAAGTAGCCAGCAGAAGTTCAGCTTGTTGAACGTCTTATTTTACAACTTTTTTTTGTAAAATCATTTACAACCATTTTGTTGTTAGTCAGCTAAGATAGAGAGATGGTTCTGTAGTTAAATCAGGCGCTTATTGTGATGAGGTAAAATCCATCATGGTCATTTTCCAAGCAGATGACCTCCCTATGTTTTCAGTCTGATTTTTTCATGAGTAAACTGAATACGTTGATATATGTGACTCTGCACGGCAAAACCAGTCGCTTGCCGCAAATTTTCACAATTGAGTTATTATGTTTTCATGAAAGGGCATAAGTCAACCTTCAAAATGATACCTATATTGAATGAATCAGACGACATATGACTGAGTTATCAACATTCAAAGGAGTCGGGTTTCTCTTGTCACGCCAAGTGAGAAACGGAGAAATCTGCCTTTGAAGTTGACTATCGCTGTAGCACTCACAGACGCTTGGTGCGGTCGCGGCTACGTTTGCATTTACGGTAGCCTACGCTGCATTCACAGCCACACGGATAGCCTACCTGCGTTAGGTTAACTGAACTCGGGAGACGAAGATGGATTCCGGAGAAATATCTTCACGCTAGTCAACCAGTGGATTTACTGTAAATATTGAAGTAGAGCGGTCAAAACAAAAACTTTTAACATTCTGCTGGAATTGAATTCCTCACTTCAAGAAAGTCACGTTTTTAGGATGGAAAGGGTAAGTTTTTCAGCGAAATTTATTCACAACAGTACAGTATAGACCTTCCACTGTTTCAAAACACTAAAAACAAAAAATCCAAAATTTTACCCCACGCAACATTTAAAAAAATGCTCAATGTGGAATTTTTGTTTAGATGTGTAATATAATATAACCATGTAAATTTTAGTGCAGAGAGTAGTGTCACTTCCACTGTCCATCATGATGGCATTCTGTATCATAGAGGAAGACCTTCTGAATGATGCTGAAACTTTTGAAATATATGAGCGTTTTATGAAAAAAATGAAATGATGTCAATTAACAGTGTCAATTATTGGCAGGTCTGCAGCAATATTTGAGAGGATGGATGAGTTTTAAAAGTGCAACTGTGTTGCAATGCTTTCTAGTACATTTTGATTTCTTTGTGCTGTAGCCTCATGTCAATATATTCGTAAGTTAAAGTTTATGTTAATTAACCTGATGGAAAACAAGGTCACATTGGTGATGCCTGCTAAGGGAACAATATTTTAGTTACATTACCTAACACGCAATAGTGTTCAAATCCAAGGTGACGTAGGTGTTTCTTCTCAGAGATGGTGGTCTATTGGTTTGGAGGTCCTGGGTTTAAATCCTGCCTGTACCACTATAGTGTCACTGGGTCCTTGAGCAAGACCTTTAACCCCAAGTTGCTATCAGGGAACTGTTCCTGGAAGTCGCTCTGGAGAGGAGCGTCTGCTAAATGCCATGAATGCAAATATGGCCTAGACATCTTCACAGAGAAAAGAGAAACAGAACAAAACCAACAGAAACTGGAAGTAGCTTCTTGCAGAACCAACAGCAGCCAGGAGTCTCAGTGCAGGCAGAATGTTGGATTTTTCTCGACTCATGTGTTTTACGCTCTTTAGATGATGATGTTCTGCACTCTGGAGACCCTCGGTGAGATTTTCCCATCAGACTTGTGGCTTTGTTCCTCTCTTGGAAACACAGTGCAGTCACCGTAATAACTCCTCTGCATTTTTTACTGAATAATTCCCTAATTTGCTGAGTTTGGCTTCATAAAAGTAGATGGTGGTAATTAGTTTCCATTAATTGCTGTGCAGCTGTGAGCTTGAATGTGAATGCGGAGGACGGACTCAGGACCTCTGGGCTTGTTACTCTGTAGTCTCAGTCTTGTGTGTGTGTGTGTGTTGTAGCCACACATATATCAGCTGTTGCTGTAGTTCAGCTGAGTTTCTAATAGTCTTTAATAGAGGCAGTGTTCATAGCCTTTACATTTTGTCAAAGCGCTCCCCAAAACTTTACCCTGACTAGCCAGCAGATGGACATTCTTGTCTCGTTTGTCCTGTTTTTTCTTTGTCTTCCCATACATTTGTGGGAAGACAATGCTCCATACATTTACAGTTATATTTATAGCATTTAACAGATGCTCTTCCATTTCCCAATTACAGGGACAGTCTACTTAGTTACTTATCCAGTCGGTGGTCATCTCTAAGATGGACCAATTCTCTACTGGCTGAACTTCTATTGAAGGCAGTTAGACCACTTCAGCTTATCCAGAATGCGAGTGAGTCTTGTCCACAATGTTCCTAAATTTTTCATTACCACACCTCTACTGCGGAACCTACACCGGCTCCCTGTGTTCACTCACATTAGATTCAAATCCTTAACACTTGTCTTTAAGATCAAGAATGGAACCGCACCTGCTTATCTATCAGAACTGATCAAGCAGCTTGTTAGTTCTAGTCCAGAGCGTTCTTCAAGTCTCAAAGCTCTGCTACTCAAAAGAAGAGGAAGGACTGCATCAAGACCGCATCCTGCTGCTCAGTCCTAGAACCCAATTCCTCTTGCTTTCAGAACTTGCTTTAAGTCTTCATTGTCCCTCAAACATTGTCTGAAGACCCACCTCTTCAAGGAGGAAATAACTGCTGCTCATACTTATCCTCCTTTACTTAGTTTACTAAACAAGTGGGACACTAACTGAGTAGATTACACGCATGTATTCTTGTTGACTGTTCATTAACTTCTGACTTGCTTGCTTTGAGAGTGTGAGATGGTGTGAGGAGTCAAGAACAATGCAGGAGACCTACCAGATGTAGTGCTTGTGGAAGATCTCCAGCAGCAAGGGAAGAGATACTCTGAGGATGTTGCCAGCTGCTTTAACAATCCACTACAGGATTTTCTGGTCAGCAGCACTGGCCATGCAGATCCAAGCAGATATGCAGCTGCAGTCTCTATAGTGACCCTGTAGAGCATGGTGAGCATGAAAGGACGGAGGTTGGCCTCCTTCAAGTGCCTTAGGAAGTGAAGATGCTGTTGAGGTGGTGTTGGCGGCCCAGGCGAAATCGTCTGAGATGTGAACGCAGTGTGGTGTTTGTGTGCTGAGTGATGTGTGGGTGGAGAATAATTTTTTTAAGGTTTGAAGAACAGATGTGAATTACAAAGCATCAATGTAAGTCGCTTTGAATAAGAGTGTCTGCTAAATGCTGTAAATTTAAATGCAAATGATAAAATGCAAGGAAAAGTAAATTACACATCAGTCTGTAGGGTGTTTCAGCTCCTCCTCCTCCTTCTTTTCATGCCACAGGTCAGTGTGAACGCTGTCAGCGGAGAGACGAATCGAGAAGCGTTTGGTAAAGTGCAATTTCAATAAACAGCGTGGAGGAAACTGGCCCCGCCTACAACAACGACAACAACAAGGCTGAAAAACGAGCCAGTCAGCATCCAGCAGCCCAATTAATCACACACACACTTTACTCTCTCTCACACACACAAAACACCCATGAATGTGACACAGACACACTCTCAGTCTCATACACACACTCGTCAGAGTGATGGATGCCGCACGGTAAATAGAGGAGTGCAGGGTTCAGTTGTGGTGAAGTAAATTTTCATAAAGAGCCACAAAATGAGAACAGTGTGTGTGACAGTGAGAAAGAGGTTGAGTCGTAAATGGAGAGAGAAAGAGGGGGAGAGGGACAAGGAGAAGTGGGGAGAGAGCAGAGAGGAATGCCATGTTTCTATATTGTGTGTGTGTGTTTTTGAAAGTGTGTGCATGTGTTTATGTGTGTGCTCATTTGTGTGTTGATATGTGTGCTTGTGTGTCTGTATAGATGTGTTTGTTCAAGTGTGTGTTCATGTATTTAGGGGTTTGCGAGGGCCTGGTGGGCCACTCAACTGAGGAAATCATAGGAAAAACTATGATATGAGACTGTCATTGTAGTGCAGTGGTTAGTGCTGCCGCCTCACAGCGAGAAGGTCCTGAGTTCGATGTGAGTGTGTGTGCCCTGTGGTGTGTTGGCGCCTGCCCAGGATTGGTCCCCGCCTTGCACCCATAAGTTCCCGGGATTGGACTCCAGTCCTCCCGACGCCGGTTGGGATAAAGCGGTTTGGATAACGAATGCATGAATGAATGAACAATACAAGAGTAATACAAGTGTGTGTGTGTGTGTGTTTTGATGGTAGATTGCTGGGGTTTGAGTGACAGGAGTTGACAGGAAGAAGATTTGCAAAGTGTAAATCTGCAGGAGAACTAAAGCAGGTTCTCATGCTGAAAACACCACCCAGAGAAGGAGGGATGGGAGGAAGAGAAGGAGGAGAGAGAAAGAGAGATAGTAAAGAGGAGTGAAGTAGAGCAGTGGTAACCAAAGGCCAATCTTTTACCTCTTTTTGTTTCTCAGTACAGTCAGTACAGTCCTGTCTTTTAGTAGACAGCCAGGTCCTCACAAACCCTAAAAACATGAACACACACACACAGAGAAATGTAGTGTAATCTCTTTCTTGGTTTTAGCTAGTTGTAGTCCAACTCGTTATCACTAACTCAGTTTGCTCTGAAGAGATCTAAACCATAATCGATGTCGCCCTGCGCCCCGCCCAACACTCGGGCCCCTGGAGGCCACACATGGCCTTTAAAACCAGGCCAATTGCACACTGCTCGCCCTCACAGCTGCACATTAACACTAGCGCTGAAACGATTATTCGAATAACTCGAATAATTCGATGACAAAAAATGGTCGAGGCATTTTTTCTAGAATTGACGCTTCGTTTATTTCTTTTCACTCGCTAGAGCAGGCACCTCGTGTGTTTCAGAGGGACGCTTATTAAAAATGCACAACGTTTTCAGTTGCACGATCAAGACAAGACCTGATCCCTCTGTATGTGAAGGTATTTGTGAGATATTCCGTGCACAAAAACAGAAGTAAATGCATAAAAATGCATAAATGACATTTTACGCAATGTGAACACGCGCTGTGTTTGTGAGCGCGCGCATGAGCTCCATTACTTGCTAAAACGCTCCAGTTCAGTTTAAACGTCCCTTTTATTACAGACACAACGCATATTTTATTATACCTAATATTTTATTAAGTAAATATTATAACTAATAGCGTTCTACTAGCATTTCCCATAGTTTATTCCGGTACACACGCCCAACGCTTCAATGTAACGCTGCTCCGGGGTGCGCGTGGGGAATTGTGGGAAATGAAGTTTTCTTCCAGAAAGACCAGAAGCAGCCCATTTTATAGACCTAATTGGTTCAAAATGACACAAAACTTAAGTATTTCTTCATTTTCAATTGATCAGATTAATAAAAAAAACATTTTATAATGTTATAGTGTACTCAATAAGTAAGAAGAAATATAGAACATTTATTTACAAATATTTCAATATTCTGATGGACACCAAATGGGTAAAAAAGTGTTTCTGCAATAGAAAGTTAAGCCATAGAATGCATAATAAAAACTCTGCAACTCGACAATTAAACAATGTTCTTACTTTTTCAGTAGTTATATCTACAATCAGAAATGTGCTGATTTCACAACTGTTAACATTTAAACATCAAACTATGACAAATTTGAGTAGTGCAGGACGTCTGAATACAATAACATAAAAGCATGGTGTGGATGACTGCTACACACACACACACACACACACGCACACACACACTAGAATAAGCCTAAAACAAAGGGCATTTGTCTGCTTTTGAAAAAGGATTTTATCCAATTACTAGATTAATCATTGAAAAAATTGATAGAATACTCGATTACAAAAGAATCGATAGTTGCAGCTCTAATTAACACCAACGAGTTCTCACGTACGAGAGACGGATTTCCCATCACTTACACACGTAGAGACTAGAGGTCAGCACATGATCAAGGGTTTCATCACAATACAATACTATATATCGATTCAGTGGACTGCCTTGATACAATAACCAGAGACGTACAATAACTCGAGGAGAGAAAGTGTGTGATTGTTGCATGCTAAGAGAAAGTAGAAAGGGATAAATTAGTTAAAAAGGAGAAATAAAGTAAACTGACAAACTGTGGAAGGAGTTAATTGTCCAAAAACTGTGGGGTAAGAAGGCCAAACAGGAAAAATAAAAGTCAGCACATTGAAATAACTACAAAAGTGAAAATGTGTCAGCTTGATTCAACATTACCCACCAAAGAAATGGTCAAAAGTAGGTGTAAATTTCGATATGATGTCACGATGCAAGATTCTATGATATATAATGATGTTGATTCGAGGAACAATGAATGACATTTGCTAGCCAGCGATTTCATCAACGCATCATTTAACACTTTTATTAAAAACAGACCTAATAAAAACAAACAAATTAAAGAAATAGAAACAGACATGTTGTTCAATTTAAAGTGAAGTTACAATATGTGTGATGTCTGAAAAAAAAAAAATTATGTTTTCCAATTTTGGATCGATGTTCATCTACTGATGTAGATCAATGTATCATTACACTCCTAGTAAAACATGAACAAACTTCTCAGCTCTATTTTTACGCTCCAGCGTCACATAACAGGATTATTAAAACACTTCTTTTAGCTGCTCCGGCCGGCCGTGTAAGCTGACATGTTAGAAACACGAGAAATGAGAAACCCATCCTCTCTCTCGCTATCTCTCTCTCTCTTGTCCCGAAGATTTGATGGTGGCGTGTTAAACCATCTAATCACAGCTTAAAACTGCAAAGTGATTTAGAGTGATTTCCAGCTGCTATTAGATGACGTTTACGTGTTGATCGGGGCTAATCGGGTTTGTTGGGACGCCTGCACCTCACGGAGATCGCATTAGCCAGGAGCTGAGCATGATTTGCTAATGCAGCACTGGAATAACAATATTCTGACTGCATATAAAGAGTTCAGCCCACCACGATTCAGGCTTCACCTAGAGCATTAGTCCGAGGGCTCTGGCTTTATCAAGCTTTTACAGGGCAGGTCCATGTCAAATTCTTTTGTGAAACCTGCTAAACCAGGCTCACACTGGAAATGTTTTTTATCTCATGGATTTTCAAAATGTACAATCTGATTGGTCCAATTTTCCCTCATAATCCTCAATATGTTGTTATGTTTACATTTTACAGCATGTGAATGCTCTTATCAGGGGCGACTTAGGGTCAGTTTCCTTGGAACAACCTGGAGTTAAGGTTCTTGCTCAGGAATCCATTGGTGTTAGTGCAGGAGGGAGGATTCAAACCCACAGTGTCTTGGATTGGAAGCAAGCATCCGTCCACTATACCACCACCTACAAGTTGAGTACACTGGTGAGTATTAACAATATGAATAAAATATAACTGTGTATTTACCTTTTTTTAGTTCAGAGCAAAATGGAAATTAGGTCTTCTGTAGGTAGGATTTGAGGATTTGTCCACAATCTCTTGGTCGAGAGTCCTAACACTAGACCACCACCATATACAGGACATATGTTGAGGGCAGCACGCTGGGAGAGACAATAAAAACACCACTGGGTTCCTGAGCAAGAGTCTTAACCTCAAATTGCTCCAGAGAGACTGTCCCTGTAATTACAAGGAGCTCTAGATGAGAGTCTGATAGCTGATGTCAGCTGATGCCAGTTGCCATAAAATCCTCAATCGTTGTCTGATTAACTGGAGAAATGGAATCAGCTGAGAGCTGTTGCTGGTGTACAACCTGGTATTTGCATTTTAATCACTGCTACAGTCTAAAGTCAGTCTAATTTTCCTATAGCCAATATGTTCCATCTGCCCAATCCTTTATTAACTGTAACGGCAGTAATGATACATTGATTGAACATGGATACATTAACGGGCAGTAATTTTAAATGGAAGACCGTGGTCCAGATCTGGCCCGAGCAAGCGATATATCTGGCCCCTCACGTCACATTGGCAACAACCGTAAACAGACATGTGTGCTCCCTATGGTCGTCTGTGATTAGCAATGTCTACGTCAGTGGGTTGACATCTATGACATCATATGGAACGGCAGGTACTCGCAGAGTGTTGCTTAACTACTACTGCTCTTTCACATTTTGTTAGAATTTTTCTTATTGCTGTGTGCTGTACTATATGTATTATTCACAATGACAAATAATCACTCATAATTCACTTTAAGTGGCATTTTTGTGCACAGGCAGAACGGATTGGGCGCATAGAACAAATTTGGGTATGAACACTCCTTTCTGAGTTTTGAGTAGCTAAAGTGAGATGTTCTATGTCGTGTTGTTAGCACACTGCATTACACAAACTGGTTGATTAGGATGTAACACGAGGCTTCATGTTTAGTGAAAGTGATGAAATATATGGATGAAGTCCGTGTTCTACTGGGTTATTATGGAGTGTTCCAACTGCACAGCTCTGTAACAGAGACTCATTAATATTATAATAGCGCAGTAGAGGGAGTGTTAAACCATAAAGCAGCCTGGTGGAGTTATTTCATTAACATGATGAGAATTTCAATGAAAATCCACTGGCCAGTTTTCATCTGCTCACTGATCTATCAGAGCAAAATTGCCAAATGAAGGACTGTAACCTGGACAGGGATCTGTACTGAGAACGTGGGAATAGATCAACTCCAAAGCTATGTTTGCATTTACAGAATTTATCAGCACAGTATATATATATATATATATATAAGTCATATGACACATATTAAGCATAACAGGAAGAGATTTAAGATTGTAGGTTGTTTATTTGGCACATATACAATTATGAAGTGAAATGAAACTTCACGCCTGAGACTGAAGACAATAACTTGGATAATAAAAATAGAAGTAATGGAAAAGAGTTGAAGAAAAAAAGTTAACAATAAAAAGGATGTGCTGTGGAGGTTGCTGATAAAGGATTTACAGGATACATACAGGGTAATAATAGAAATATAGGAATCATATATATATATATATATATATATATATATATATATATATTCTACACATCCTTAATAATAAAAGCAAATAAATTTAACGTTTAGTGCATGAATGAGTTGTGTTTCGTATTCATATCATGATTCTTTGCATGATGTTGACATTAGTTGATGTTCTAAATAACAATAACAGGAGCAGAGCAGAACATACTCAGCTCTTCTCTCTGGACAGCAGGGTCTCTACCTTGTCCTCAGAAACTTCATTTTAATGAACACAAAAAATGTAACTTATTAATAAATTAAACTCATTAAACTTGAATGCAATGTGTAAATCTATTAATTTTCTTCATATGTTTAAATATTCCCAAACGTCATATATTTTTATTTTAATGTTTTACTTGTGTTTTCTGTATAATTATGGACTGAAGGCTAGCTGTTTAAAGACCAATATAAGAGCAATAGTGGGGGGGGAAAAAGAGGAAAATCTGGCCGTTAACTCCATAATGAACAGACTGCAGACAAATGGCAAATAAACGACCTCCACCGAACTAATAAGCAGAATTAGATGCTAGATGGAGCTCAGTGTAGATAAGCTCTTTCTTGAATAGCTTATTTAACAGTGTAAGGGCAGAGCCGAGATACACACTGACAAAGAGGCTGCGGGAAATTTGGCTGTGAAAGATTTATCATAAAAACCAATAAAAGTCATTACAGTAAAAGCTGTTCCCCAGCCCAGCATCATCTGTCTTGTTATGCTTAGCTGATTAGCTAATTGCTATTTAGTCACCTAATTAAGTTCCTCATCAATCAAACTTAACTCTAATTAGTCACGTAAAGTAGCTCCTCTGCTCGGCGCAAGCTGCAGAAGCTTTGGGAGTGTCGGGCTTTTCACCATGCTCCACCATAGAATCCGCTCACACCAGCCCTGTTCCTCCACGCTAATTAAGTGCCTCCTTTCATTAATTATCTCATCGTACTAAACCAACAAAGACATACAAGTGCGCAATGTGTTTAAAGTGGTGAAAAAAGAATTCGTCTGAGGAATGTCAGTTAACTTTGTGCCGAGGATCATTTATGTGAGGAGGAGAAATTAATTTAAGTAATGCGTGATTAAAGCTGAGTGTGTTGTGTGAAAGACTTTAAGTGTTGAAATGACAGCAGTTAAATCTCAGATTTTGTTTTCTGCTGTCGATATCACAGACTTTTATTTACAATGCCCAGTTTTAATGGCTCACTCTGAACACTTGCAGAACTCATATTTGGCTGATATTTTAAAGTGGTTTTAATTTCCACATTGCAGCGGCACAGTGTTCTGGAATCTGTTTTACGGGTCCAGATCCAGCATTGCTGTTTTAAGGGCAGCAAACTCCATCCATGCTGCAGGAGAGACTTTTTAAATTGGTAGTGAGTACAGAATTTTTAGTAGGATAGATTCTACAGCCATATTTCTTCCACGTAGACCTACACAGTGTTTTGGTTCTTTGTTTATTTATGTGTTTAGTGTTGAAATTGGCAACATGTTTGGTGGAATTTGTTAGATTTTTACGAGATTCTGCCGGTGATGATGTACTGCATGCATGTTGTTTACATTTACCGACTATTTAAAGCCTTCCCGTTCTGCACCCAGTACTGGGGGCAATCGAGCTCAAGCCGTTAAACACCTTCATTCATTCATTCATTCATTCATTGGAGTCGCAGGGGGTCCGGAGCCTATCCTGGGAACGATGGGTGCAAGGTGAGGACCAACCCTGGGCAGGCTCCAACACACTGCAGGGTGCACACACTCACACAATCACACTCTCATTCACACCATATGGGACCACTTTTTATAGTTGCCAATTAGTCTATAATTCATGTCCCTTCTACTGTGGGAGGAAACCATAGCTCCCGTAGAAAACCCATGGGGAAAGCATGCAACCCAGGACCTTCTCGCTGTGATGCAGCAGTGCTAACCACTACGACACCATGTCACCCCATCACTTCCATTCATACCAAATACCAGCAAACTCAAATATCATTTGACTTTTTTTCGCCAAATACAAATAGCAGTAGACTGTTTTATCTATGGCAATAGAAGTTGTATGAAATCAGCTGACATCACACATGGTGAGGGACGTCACAATATAGATGTTTTGATTTTGGATCAATGCTGTGGGCTCGTTGATCATAAAATTGATGTACAGATGTAGATTGATGTATTGTTACACCTCCAGTTTGCAGGCACTGAGTGTGAGTGAATTAATTTAGTCTTGATGTGTCTAAAAGGTGTGTACTTATTCTCCTCATTAGAGCAGTCTGATGCCGCAAGAGTGTGTGTGAGGTTGATGCTACTCAGCAGGAAGCAGATCACACCTTAAATCGGCAGACTTTGTCACCCGTCAGCATACACACGTGTGTGTTCCACAGCCACTTCTGTGTTGTGTGTGTTTGTGCATGTGTGTGGTGTGTGACCTCTGTCCAGAACAGTGGTGCTGAAGTGGTGACAGGTGAGCACTCTCCATGGTGCTGAATGACTTCTGTCATCGCCTGTTTCGCTCCTGGAGCAGGTTATGGATGACGACCGTGTAACTGTGTATATGTGTGTATAACCACATGTGTACATATGTGTGTAAAGCTGCATGTGTATAACTGTGCGAGTCTGTATGTTTAAAACCGTGTGTGTGCTCTCCTTTCTCTGCAGTAACTCTGCAGTGTGTGCGCCTTGTCCTCGCTGTCTCTGACCCTCCTTTTATCTTCTTCTCTGCTCGTTTGTTAAACTCTCCTCTCCTCTGTCCTGCTGAGCAGATACACAGCCTCATGCCACACACAAACACACACAGAGTGAGTTATGAGGAGTGATGTTATGAAGGGGCAAGTGAAGGTAGCGTGTGTGTGTGCCCAACATGACTCAGCATAGACGTTATATACACACACACTTACATGAGGCAATCTAGGCAAACAGACTGGTGAGTGTACAGTACCTGCAGAGTGTGTTTTGTATATAAAAAAGTATGTTTGTGTGTTTCTAGTATACTAGTACTACAGTATTTCTGAATTGCTAAAAACACATTTTTTTGAATATTTCTCTCACTTTCTCAAAACCTTAAACACAAATCACCAAGCTTAGCTACACTGTCAAACAGCGACTTTGTCTTGCTATATCAAACAATTGATTCAGAACTATATTATCTTTACTAAAACCAAACACTGTTTTCAGAATAACACACACATCCAGCCCTAATAATGCATAAACACTACACAGCAGTCATTACACTACAGAATAAATGCAAACACTGCACTCAGGACAGAGCAGGGGAAAAAATATTATTTATTATGAAGTATTTGCACAATCCACGCACATATAAATGTAGTCACAAACAAAAAATGCAACAGATGGAAGTAGCAAGCAGTGTCTTGGAATACATTCTGCTCAACAGAAAAAAATCTTCAATGGGATTAAGGAAGGGCACGTATGGTGGGAAGCACATTTTATAAGCGTGGGTTATTTTCAAACCACTCACGGATTCTAGGACCACCGATTGAAAGTTCACATTGTCCCAGATTACACATACATAGGATGCTCTGCCTGCTCATCACCTCTCTCTTCCACATCTCAGTAATGCTTCCTTATGAGCATGCAAACGTTATAAGATGGGCAGTGTTATGGGCCCTAAAGTCATGGCAGTGAATAACCTTCCAGCCAATATGATAGCCGCGCCTTAATCCGCCGTTGCCCTGCAACTGCCTGGCAACTCTGCAATGCTGCCGCGTTGACCAATAATATTTAGGCCTCTCCTTCTCCTCTTGGTGAGATTAAAGCCAGCTTCATCCAGAAGATGCACTCATGAAGGCCTCTCCGCAGAATCCATTGAAACAATCTCTATAGAAAAGAACTGGAATTTATTTTTGAAGTAACGTAAATTACATAGCATTCCAGGCTTCGCCTCCTATATACATGTGCTGCATTGCATTCAACCCCAGTAAGATGTACAGTAACTCAACAGTGCTGTCTAATCTCTGGACATGATTACTTACTCGTACATATTGATATCGTAGCTCTTTTACCCTTTCAAATTTCTCTCCGTGGTACTCTCTGTAAAACGTTGTTTGAGACTTATCAGGTGCGTTTCAGGACACGGTCAATTGTGGAGAATCACACTGTTGATTCCTTCAAAGTTCACGTTGTCTTCCTCAACTAAGCTGTTGTGTATTTCAGGCGAATGAGATTATTTTGAAGGACCATATTGACAATAATGGTCTCCTGCTGTTGTGAGAACATACCCCTCCTTCCACCGGCATGTGGCAGTCTTTCAATTCTAGCAAATAAAACCTCTTGTTAGAATTGTACAGACAGGCCTAATGCATTGAAATGTCACCAAATATGTACAATACATAAAATACTATTATTTTTAGTACTACTATTAGCTTTACTGTAATACTGCTAGAAAAGGGCCAATTTTTAGAGATATGTTACAGTAATTTACTGAGACGTTCCACAACTGTACATACTGTACTGTAAGTTTGAGGGACCACAAATGATAGTACACTTACCTGTTCTCTTCTCTGAATGTCCTGACAATGGAGGCCACAGAGAACCTGCTTATATTTGGTTGAACACGTAGTCCTGCTTCCCTCATACTCATTCCATGAACCAGAACATGGTGTATGATTGTTGCTCTAATTTCATTGGAAATGATGGCTCTTCTTCCTCCTCCTCTGTCTCTTCCTCCTCCTCCTCCTCTTTCTCTTCCTCCTCTGTCTCCTCCTCCTCCTCTGTCTCTTCCTCCTCCTCCTCCTCCTCCTCTGTCTCTTCCTCCTCTGTCTCCTCTGTCTCTTCCTCCTCCTCTGTCTCTTCCTCCTCTGTTTCCTCCTCTGTTTCCTCCTCTGTCTCCTCTGTCTCTTCCTCCTCCTCCTCCTCCTCTGTCTCTTCCTCCTCTGTTTCCTCCTCTGTCTCTTCCTCCTCCTCCTTGTCGTCCTCGTCCACTTCCACTTCCACCTTCTCTCCTGCCCTCCATTGTGAAAATCACACATGCCATTTGGATTTGACATGGCTTTATATCCTGATTATTGATTAGGTGCAACACATTACTGATTTGAAACAGGTGTGTTAAATTTTGAGTGCTTGTGTGTTACCGATGACAACAGTGTGTTGCTTGTGTTTCACTTTTGGGGCTGTGTTGTGCCATTCTGAGTTGAAGTGCACCACAATGCTACATGTGCCTTGTCAATGACAATGTGTTTACAGTTTTGCAAAAAGACTGATTCCGATTTGCTAGTTGTGTCTAACCACATGAGAAGTGTTTAAAGTTCTGCAAACTGTGTGATTCAATCAATAAAGTGGTTTGTACACTTGCAACTTTGGTTTTGCAAATGGATTTTAGTGTTTTAGCAATTCAGAAATACTGTAATATATTATTCTACTTCTGTATGCTCTCAGTTTATTATGGCTTATTATGCACATAACAGCCTTGCACTAAACACAGTTCTACTTAAGTATGCCTCACTGTCTCACGCCACCTTACTGTCTCACTCTTTCTCACTGTGCTCACTGTCTCACGCCACCTTACTGTCTCACTGCCTCACTGTGCCTCACTGTCTCACTCCACCTTACTGTCTCACAGTGCCTCACTGTCTCACTGTCTCACTGCCTCACTGTCTCACTGTGCCTCACTGTCTTACTCCACCTTACTGTCTCACTGTCTCTCTCTGCCTCACTGTGCCTCACTGTCTCACTCCACCTCACTGTCTCACTGCCTCACTCTGCCTCACCATCTCACTGTCTCACTGTGCCTCACTGTCTCACTCCACCTCACTGTCTCACTACCTCGCCGTCCCACTGTCTCTATCTGCCTCACTGTGCCTCACAATCTCACTCCACCTCACTGTCTCACTGCCTCACTCTGCCTCACCATCTCACTGTCTCTCTCTGCCTCACTGTCTCACTCCACCTTACTCTCTCACTGCCTCACTGTCTCTCTCTGCCTCACTGTGCCCCACTGTCTCACTCCACTTTACTGTCTCACTCTGTTTCACTGTCTTACTCTGCCTAACTGTCTCACTCCACCTTACTGTCTCACTGCCTCACTCCACCTCTCTCTGCCTTACTGACCCTGTCTGCCTTACTCTACCTAACCCTTCCCTCCAGTTGGAGGCCCAAACACTGCTGTTAGCCATGTTTGAGGGCTAGCTGGTGAAGAAAGGAGGAGAGAGAGGGAGTGAGAGAAAAAATTAAGAGATGGGACAGGGAGAAAGAGAGAAGAGAGCAGGAAGAAAGAGGTGGAGGAGTGAGAAGCAGAGAGGTGGGGAGAGAGAGAGGGTCCTGTCAGTGATGATGAAGTGCTCAGTGAGTCAGGAAGATGAAGGGAAGAGTAGACAGGAACAGAAAATAAGTCCTGAAAGAGTCTCATGTCCACCACAACACCTATTACTGCCACTCTCTGATCAAGGTGACGGCAATAACTCTCGCTCTCCTTCTCTATCTCTCTCTCTCTCTCTCTCTCTCTCTCACTCTCTCTCTCTCACACACACACACAGAGCTGCTCCTGAGTGTGTTTGTGAGACAGAGGGGCAGGGAGAGAGCGATGAAAAGAGAGATGGAGAGAGAAAGAGAGAGAGAGAGATAGAGTGAGCGATGGAGATTAAGATTGGGAGAACAGGTGAGAAATAAAGAGGGAGAGATGGTCAGAGATAGAGAAAGATGGAAGTGAGATAGAGAGATGAAAGGAAAGAGAAGAACAGAGAGAGATGAAAAGAGAGTTACAGACGGAGGGAGATAGGGAGAGAGAAATGGGAGGAAGAGAGAAAGAGACACCAGGGAGAGAGAGATAGAGAAAGAAAGTGTGAGAGAGATGGAGGGAGAGCGGAAGAGATGGAGGAGGGAGGAGCTGAGGTGTGTGTGTTCTACAGTAAAAGTCATATTAAATGTGTTTTTAGTATCTCTGTTTCCAGCCAGAGTTCAAGTAGGGGTCAAGTGCAGTGGTCAGGGTCAGAGATGAGCCGAAGATGAGAACACACACACACACACACACACAGCGTCTTCATCAATCCTGCTGTCTCCTAGTCTTGTAAAACGGACTAGGGCAGGATCCCGACACAAGCAGGGTCCCGATACCGAGCGATGAGGAGGATGAGTCTGTTAATGTGTACAGGTAAAACTCTGTGTGTGTATGTGTGTGTGTGTGTTGAGGCAAGGCTTAATGTCCTTAACCCAACTGGAAAGGCACCCCTACCCCCCACCCCCGCCCCCCCAACACACACACAGAGCTGAACTCTGCAGAACCCACATACACCCCAACCCCTTTAATTAGGACTAACACACATGATCAAGCACCTCGACTGTGAGAGCTGAAAATGGAGAGTGTGTGAGTATGGATGTGTGTGTGTATAAGTGTGTGTGTGTGTGTATAAGTGTGTGTGTCTCAGCACACCTGACTCAAAGTGACAAAAGCAGTGAGAAGGTACATTAACCTTCCCTTTAATTAACACCCACTGACCTTTTACACAGTCTTATTCAGAGAACAGTCAGCCTAATAAACACACACACACACAGGGAGGGAGAAAGAGAGGAGAACACTGAAAAAGATACAGTATATATAGAGAGAGAGAAAGGAGAAAGAGAGAGATGGAGAGGGAGTAAGAAAGAGCAACAGGGACAGAAAAAGAAAGGAGACAAAGAGAAATGTAAGAGAGAGAGAAAGGGACTGAGAGAGAGAGAGAGGGAGAGAGGGAGGGAGAGAGAGGGCGGGAGGGAGCTGTAGAGTTTATGGTTTTGGGCACAACAGTCACAACAGTGTATTAGTGGTTTTAATGTGAGGTGACGTGTTGTCCGGCCTGCAGCACTCTCAGCTCACCACCTGTGTGTGCAAGTGTTTGTTGGTGTGTGTGTGTAAGTGTGTGTTAAGTCTTAAATCTGAAGCAGGTCAGTATCACTTGAACATCACCTTTAAAAATGCAAGTTTAGTCCTCTTCTCTTAATAAAAACAGACCTGTTCATTATAAAGCGATATTGCAGTGTGTATGGTAGGGCTGGGTTCAAAAAATCGATTCACCGATCAATATCGATTCTTGTTCAAAAAATACGATATCGATTCAAAAATGTGCGGATCGATCTTTTCCTGCGGCTTTGCACTACTTCTCGCGACCACGCAAGGAGAGCTATGTGAGACCGGCGAAACCGAAACCAAATAGAGCTATGGCTGAAGCTGCTCTGCTCAAATCATCGTCTGGTGCAGCCCATCGACATAGGGATATGCTCGACTCAAGTTATTTTATAACCAAGCAAAACTAGTATTGACGCAAAGAAATCTCTAAATAAATCGATATCAAATCGAATCGGATCATGACCTTGTGATTCGGAATTGAATCAATTCAGGAAATGGGCAACGATGCCCAGTCCTAGTGTATGATGTGCGATCAGTGTTTTTATTTTGGACCGATGCAGGGGCTTGTAGATTCCTGAATCGATGTATTGATGTTGATCGTTGTATTGTTAATAGATATAATAGATATAATATTGTTAACAGATATATTGAGGCAGTTGGTAGAGTAACGGTTAGGGGGTTGGCCCTGTGATCACAAGGTCACCAGTTCAAGTTTCGAACCAGTAACAGTATCACTGAGGTACTCATGAGCAAGGTACCATTCCTAAGCACTGCTCCCTGGGTGCTGCCCCTATCAGCTGCCCACTGCTCCTTCACGGATGGGTCAGATGCAGCGGTCACATTTGGTTGTGATGCACTGTGTGCTGTGCTGTGTTCACAATGACAAATAATCACTCACTCAGCAGTGTGAGCCGCTGGTGGAGTGACGCTGTCCATGGTGCTGGAACCCAGTTGAAGTGTTCCTGTCATTAGAAAGTGGAGGAGAGAATTTAGGACAGGGCTTCACCCTGTTGCCTTCTTAAATACCTCACTGTCTAGGGGTTGACATCCATCCATCATCCATCAGTCATCCACCACTATGTGTACAGTCTAAACTCAGATCTTTCTTAAAGTTCAATCGCAAATGTTGACAGACTGCCATCTTCATTTAATGCTCAGCTAAATCACATGAACCTGCATTTCACTTTTACTGCATTATTATGAGATTTATCTGTTGGTTTGGCTTTGTGATAACAGTCGGTTCGCTCTTAAGGGAAAAATGTCCTCATAAAGCCACAAACCTTTCATCACAATACAATAATATATTGATTCAAGGTCTGCTGATATGATTTCTTTAATGAATTATTAAGTCTGCTATGAAACTGCTATGAAACTTCAAGTTGATTCAGTTTAGGAGACAGCAATCGATATGAGATAATATCATGTGCTGATTCAATACAATCACTTCCATTTATTTCAAATCACAATAACATTAAAATATCTTTTGTGTTTATGTGATTTATGTAATCGTGTTTTATAAAAGCAACTGATATCTGCAATTGCTTGGCAAGAGACATTATAATATTTATGATGTCTGATCAGTATTTTCATTTTGGATCAGTGCTGTGGAATTGTTGGGGCAGTTAGTAGTGTAATGGTCAGGGCGGTGGCCTTGTGATCAGAAGGTCACCGGTTCAAGTCCCAGATGGGTAAAGGTACCACTGAGGTACTCATGAGAAAGGTACCATCCCCAAGCATTGCTCCCTGGGCTCTGCTTGACGGATGGGACAAATGCAATGGTCGCATGTTGCACTCTGTGCTGTGTTCACAATGACAAATAATTACTCATTTGATAATTGAATCAATATTTCCGTACAGACTGATGTATCATTATACATCTAATGTTATACATTACATTACATTACAAAATGTCACTCTACTCTCACTCACGTTACGTCGAGCCCTCACTCCATAACCCTCACTCTACATGTCTCACTTAAATGTAGAAATCTGTTCAACACTCAGTGTTGATGGTTCGAATCTCTTTGGTCTGATTAACCTCTGATCAGACTCTCCCAGGTGGAGGTGTAGCTACCTAGCATCTCCCTGTCCTCCTCCTCCTCCTCCATCCTGAGCCCCATCTTTCCTCTCCAAAGCAATCCATATGACACACTTGAAAAATGCAAAGGGAAGCAATTCTGCAGGGCCAGACGTGGCAGTCTGCACAGACGCTTCCAGTTTGCTTTTCAACTGAGAAGAGATGAGGCGCTTGACCTAGACGCCCCTCACACAGATTAACTTAGTCCTGCTGGACAGACCAGCCTCTGCTGAAGAGAGAGAGGGAGGAATGGAAAAGAGCAGATGTACCTGCTAAACTAGCTGGTAGACTGAATTTTATACCTTTTTAACCTTGGAGCAGTGAAAACCACTCAGACATTTGGTTCGACTTTCGGATTGAATTAGTTTAACAGAATTAGTTTGGCGAAAAGTCAAAAGAAGGTGAAAAGTCAGCCCTGCCCTGGGTCATGTGATGGACTGTGCTGGTGCTTTTGGAAGTGAAAAAATAGGCCGAAATTCATTTGGTTGGTACTTTGCTCATGAGTACCTTAGTGCTACCTTTACTGGTGTGGGACTTGAACTCGTGCACATGTAACATCTTACATGTGCACTTACAGGATGTGTAACTCAGCTGGTGGTAACTGGGTTGAATATCAGCCGTAATGTCTGAATTTACACATTTGAAGAACAGATGACAACTTGTTTCTTGTTTCTCTCCCTCTCTCTCTCGCTTTCTCTTTCTCTCAGCAGTAAAATTCTGTTCGGATTCTGAATAAGAATAAAATCCATCATCAGTGTCTGGTTAAGAGTGATGGTAGTGCTGAAGGCAGGATAGAACCAGCACAACCTCCTGCTCTACCCTCTGTGCAGGGAGAAGCAGCAGCCTCGCGGGTCAGTTTTTCCTTATTTGGGACAATTCTCTTTCATTTTCTCCCTCTCCTTCTCACTTTCTTTCTCTCTCTCTCTCATTAGGGTGGCTGGACTCTGTAATGGACAGGTGACAGGGGTATCTTCATGCCCCCTCCCCTTGCTCTCCTTTCACACCCTCTCTCACTCTCTGTCTCTCTTTCTCTGATCTCTTTTTGTGTGCCTTTCTCTCTCTCGCTTTCGCTCTCTTATTAGGGTGACTGGATGCCCCTCCCGCTGTCTTTCTCTCTTTACCCTTTTTCTCTCTCTACTTTCTCATTCTCTCACTTTTTCCTGCTCCTGCAGCTGGTTGTTCAGTGTCCTGGTCATTAAGGAGGTTTGACTGCTGCTGGACCACACACAAGCTAACCTTTCAGCTCTCTAATCACCTGAGAGAGGAGGGCTTTCTCTCGCTCTCTCTACCCTGTCATCTTGTCTTTCTCTCTCTCTTTCTCTTCATCTGATATTTCTCACCATTGAGAAGTAAATGAGTTTTTTCTTCACTTTTCATTTGTTATAAATTTTTATTTCATCTTTGTGATTTTGGGAAGGGCGCATATTATATTTCAAGGGGATGGTGTTTGGACAACATCTAGAGAAGGGATGGAGCTAGAAGTTTGACTGTTTGAGATCAGAATTTTACAGCAAGGCCCAGGAGAAGGCCAGGAGATCAGCAGATGTACCTGCTCCAGCTCATCAGCTCCTGATTAAGTTCTTAACAAAGTGGGTCATGTGATCAGCCTCAACAGTGCCCTTATTGGTTGTGAGACGTTTCTGTCTAATTGTACTAAATGAACTTCTCTGATGCACTTCAAACCCAGGAATTATAGCAATTACAGCAGCTTTCACACTCACGTTCATCAGCATGGCAGATCAAACTGCTCCTAATCAGACCCAAACAAACCCCAAGACTCTCCTTCACACTTCCACAGCAACAACAAACTACTGAAAACCTGCTAAACCTCTACAAGACCAGAGCAGCCCAATCTGTATCTCTCTCATGCTCTCTTTCTGCTGCACTGGTGCTGATGCTCCTTCCCAATTTGGAATTGGTGCCACATTTTTCCACTGAAATAATATTGGCGCCACAAAGTTGGAAAACTTTCCTGGTCTTGAACCACAAACCCATGCTGTCATGAGAGGTGGCAGAGTTAAACAACATATTTGCTGTGTTAGACGTGATCACAGTGTTTCCAGTCAGCCTCCCCCTGGGCTTCTAAGACAATGTGGCCCGGTGGTTGCTGGTTCTCACCTTCAGCATCAGCTTCAGGACCATTACAGTGGAGAAGAGGTCCTCTTGGTGCCTGTTTCCAAAATGGAACCAGTGCCACAACTTTCAACTAGTGGAAAAGGGGAATGGGAGGGTCAGAGGTCAACGCCACCTGAAACATTTTAGTTTGTATTGCACTGGTGCTGGTACTGTTTTTCAGTTGATAAAGGTGGCACCAGTTCCTTATTAGGAAAAGGTACCTGTGCTGTGGAAATGAGCTCTGATAGCTCTATTCCACTGCCCTGGTGCCAGAACTGGAACTGGTGCCAATGGTGAAACTGCAGACCAGTGAGAACCAGTCCTACATTACCTTTGACTTAAGGTGAGTGGGTGAGGTGAGTGACGACACTGCCACTATGCCCCACACCACACTTTTTTTGTAATTTAAGTAGGCTCCTCCTACCTCTCATGATATCACAGGTTCATGACTCCGGACCAGTACAGTTTTACTGTTATGGTGCAGGATCAATGCAAGTTTTGCGACGCCCACATATTTTTGTTCAGTGAAAAAACATGCCAATGTTTTAAAATTAGGATCCGGCACTGGTGTGGTGGGAAAGAGGTATCAGAGGGTCAGAGGTCATCGCCTGCTTAGGCTTTTTGGTTTGCAGTTTGCTTCTGTGTATTCCAGCCTAAGAACATCATAACAGCACTGAAGCAAGTTAAAGAGTCAGACCAGAATCCAGCAGCTGAAGCCAGCCACACCTGGGAGAGGAGTAGGAGACGAAGAGGATGAGGACTGGAGGAATTCTTTCATTCCCTGCCTAACCTCCATGTTGCAATGTTTAGGCAATTCGTGTCACTTGAACCGTCCAAATTTTTTTCAGTGAAATGTTACACCAGTTCCAAATTGGGAAGCAGCAACTCAACTCAACAGCACCAGAGTCCTCCAGTTCAAACCAGATACATTGGTGAGGAGAGGAAGAAGAGGTGAATGGTGATGTAGACGAGTGGAGGGATTCTCTCTCATTTGCTCCCTGACCTCCTTGTTGTTCGGGTCTTCACCATCTGAAAGTAAACACACTCTAAGTGGATATTCTCAACCAGGACCGAATTGATGTCAGTCCTCCCGGGACCCCAAATCCCGCCTCACCTTCCCCTCCCCGAAACACGGCGAAGAGAAGGTTTGATAGAATTTTTCATGGTGAGAAATGAAGACGTCGGTGCTCTGCCTTTGGAGGCCTTATCACTTTGAGAGAAGGCAACTAGGAGGGAAACTCAAAGACAAGGACGGCTTTAAAGGAGGAGGAAGAGGAAAAGCGACAAAGCAGGTAATTTGAGTGAAATTAAACAGAAAGTGGGGAAATGACATCAAAACTAAACTAATTACCGTCCCACAGGAGAAACGTCAGATTGTGTAAGATTTTTAGGATTTGCCTAAATTAATATTTCATTGTTCACTTCAAACACCACATTCTCGCACTGAACTTGGCATGAGGCCTCTGAACCGGGCCATCCGGTGGGGGGAAGTAGAAATGGGATGGGGAGATTCCGTCAGAAGTGTGACAGCTTTACCAAATCCCCAATATAAATTCACAAAGGAGGCAGATTAAATGTGATGATGTGATGTGAATAACCCAGTGCAGACTCCAGAACATTGGTTCATATTTGAGATGTGCAAACCAAAGCCACTCTCGGTATCGGTCCGAAACCCATTAAATTGATAATTAAAGGTGTGAGAAAATCTGATTTCTCTACACTTGCTATTATTACTAGGAGTGTAAGTAACAGGTTTCATGATGATACAATATGAGATCCATTTGATGGCCAATGATTCAGTGTGTGTGATTTCCTTTCGATTCAGATCAGGAGCCAGTGAACAATATGAGAATAACATGCTGATTTAACACCATCAATTCCTTTCATATCAAATCACAAAATCCTGAGCTCAACCAGACCTACATGAAAAACAAGGGCAGTCAGTGGCGTAACGGTTGGGCGTTAACCCCACGATCAGAAAGTCACCGGTTCGAATCCCAGACCAGTACTCATGAGCAAGATACCATCCTCAAGCACTGCTCCCTGGGCACTGCCCATGTTAGCTGCCCACTGCTCCTTCACGGATGGGTGAAGGCACAGGTCACATTTCGTTGTGGTGAACTGTGTTCTGTGGTCTGTTTACAATGACAAATCATCACTCACTTTCAATACTCTCCTTTAATAAAACTATAAAGTTACAATATGTTTTCTGAAGCTATAGGCTTGCTGATCAACAAACTGGTGTATCGATGTAGACTGATGTATCACTACACCCTTAATCATTTTGAGAAAATCTGTCCTAACTGGAATCTGGACAAGGTCTGTAGTGTACACTTAATTGTTATGTGTGACGATCAGAATATGGCTGAAATCTACGAGACAAGTCCAACACACCAAACGAACAGACTCAAAGCCAACAGATACAAAGGCGGCAAGTCCTGGACTGGATTCAGCCTGAGACCTGACATCATGTAGTATAAAGTTCCCTGAAATCAGAGCCTAAATCTGCACAAAGCAGATGTTATGTGTTAAGCCCCCATAAACCAGTGGTACCCAACCTTTTTGGCACCACGGACTATTCTGACTTTTTTCTGTGAACTGGGGGCGTTGGGTGAGTAGGGTTGCCACCTACAGTACTGTGCAAAAGTTTTAGGCAGGTGTGAAAAAATGCTGTAAACAAAGAATGCTTTCAGAAATATAAATAATGATTGTTTATTTTTATCAATTTACAAAATGCAAAGTGAGCGAACAAAAGAAAAGTCTAAATTAAATCAATATTTGGTGTCACTACCTTTTGCCTTCAAACCAGCATCAATTCTTCTAGGTACACTTGCACAAAGTCAGGGATTTTGTAGGATTATAGTCAGTATATTATTTTGTAGGATTATAGGATTATAGATCTGTGGTTAGTTCTCCAAGATGTTTGGAACAACCTACCAGCCGAGTTCCTTCAAAAACTGTGTGCAAGTGTACCTAGAAGAATTGATGCTGTTTTGAAGGCAAAGGGTGGTCACACCAAATATTGATTTGATTTAGATTTCTTTTGTTCATTCACTGCATTTTGTTGATTGATGAAAATAAATGATTAACACTTCCATTTTTGAAAGCATTCTTTGTTGACAGCATTTTTTCACACCTGCCTAAAACTTTTGCACAGTACTGTAGGTCCGATAAAAAACCTGTACATTTCACCAAATACTTTGTCTTTAAGCGGAAACGCCATTCACACATCTGACCTATGACATTTAATGTCCATTAACCTTACCGCCACCTCTGAGCCACAGATGGAAGTGTTTTTTCAAAATAAAACACCCTACTGACTGTGATGATCAATAAAAATGACAAATGTTTTTGGAATAAAGTTTTAATGCTTTTTGTGCAAACTGGAACAAACTGATCCACTGGCTGGTAATGGTCCGTGGCCTGGTGGTGGGGATCCCTGCCCTAAACTATTCATACACACTGTTGCACTGTAAAAACTGGAGCCACGTCGTCTCGTCTCTGTGTATACTTGTACAATATACTTGACTTTAAGTTTACTTTGACTTGACTTGACTTTGTTCAGTTTGAGTTTTATGCAGTTGTGCAATATAAACCAGCTCAGCTTCAGCATTAAAAGAGGACAGCCCCTCATGTAGATTTATGGGTATTTACTGGATGCATAAGTTGAGTAGCTGATTAACTGAAAAGTTAAAAACTATCAAATTGAGGTGAAAAAAGTTGAAAAATTGAGATCAGACCAAAAGTGGCCTTGTGTCATACCTAGAACCTTCATGTTCTAATATTCTCATCTAATGTGGTTCTCTGTGATAGTTAGTGACCTTTTTCCTTTTGCTGTGTTGCTTCTGATCACTTTGCAGTCGCTCCGCCGTGTAAAACCAATATCTTGAGTTCAGAGGGGAAAAAAATTAACAGGTACATTAACATCGGGAATAAAAAAAATGTTTCTGCTTAATGATGTGACTAAGTTTATTCCCAAACCCTTAATCATTTCTGCCAGGCTGTCAGTGCAGCGTTGAAGCTGGGCCCCGAGCGATTCAGCCCCCAGATCCGGGGGTCCAGTCCAGCGCTCCGGATTACATTAGCTACGGATCAGATAACGGCACTCATCTGAACCCACTGACTCTAACAGTTTGCAACTAACCCTCTCTCTCTCTCACACACACACACATACTCAAGTCTGTTAATCAGAGTTTTACTCATGATCATCAGTCATACACACACACACACACTTTTAAGCTGCAGAGCCGAAAGGAGCACAAGCAGCACAAACCTGTTTCCGATTTAACATACATCTAATGTAACATTGTTATTTGTGCTGAATAAAAATGAAAAAAAAGCTGCTGGACAGTGAGCATTTCTAGCCAAACCATCAAGATTCAAGATTCTTTATTTGTCACATAGATAGTTATCTAGTAAAACATCTAGTGAAGTGTGCACCGATTTGTTTCCAAGACCATGCAAATTTACCAGTTTAAATGAGTGATTATTTGTGCACCACACACAGTGCACTACAGCGAAGTGTGACCTCTGCATTGGACCTATCCGTGATGGAGCAGTGGGCAGCTCTTTGGAAGTGCCCATGCAGCAGTGCTTGAGGACAGTACCTTATTCATGACCACCTCTGTGGTACCTTTACTGGTCTGGAACTTGAACTGTTGACCCTCCAATTACAGGGCCAACTCCTTAACTGTAATGTTAACAAATAGATTGTAACACAGGAACAAGGGAATGTAACAAGGAAACATTCTGAGAAACTCATTTTCAAAAAGTAAAACTACAAAGAATAAAATGTTACTAAAAATAGATGTTAAGATTATAAAAGTTTATACAAGTACAACATGTAAATGTACCCTGATGGCTTCTAAGAGTGTGCAAATGAAATAGGAATAGAAACTTCAGTTTACGTTAAAGAAACTTTACAGGATCAAAAACTAAAGAATATATGTTTCCTACGTAGAGACTAGAGACAGCAAGCGTACATGTGCATATTATGGTATAACTACATACTGTATGTAAGGTGCAGTGTGCCTTTTTATTGCCAAACTGATATAGAAGCTTACAAGTCCTAACTGGCAGGTTGGTAACAGATAAGATTGTTGATGTAACTTACATTATTGAATGTAATTAAACGTTTCTCCAGCGTCTGGTCTAACATTTCTGCATTAAAATCAGTTTGATGGTGATGTTAAATGACAGTTATGAAAAATGTAAACTTCATGTTTCTTAAATTCTCTTTCTTAGCAGGTCAGAGATTACAGATAAAATACGGAGTGTGAGTTGCTGTGGTCGGCTTCATGTTAAAACACCAGATTTCTGTGTCCTGCTGCTCCATAAAGCTGCTCTGCGTCTGGTGACACATTTTTATTTCATACTGCTTCTAATAACAACTATGTTGTCCTTGCAAAGGATCTGACATAATTCAAATACATAAATACTTTTTAAGTATTTTAATAATCAATAATAATAATGTAAGTTGATAGCATAACGTTTAGGGCCAGTTCAAATCCCAGACCGATAAAGGTACCACTGAGGTACTCATAAGCAAGATACCATCCCCATGTCAGCTGCCCACTGCTCCTACACGGATGGGTCAAATGCAGAGGTCACATTTGGATGTGGTGCACTGTGTGCTGTGCTGTGGTGTGTTGACAAATAATCCCTCACTTTCACAAAATGTAATCGATTCATGTTCCGTAAATGAAAACATGCAGAAAAAGTGACGTTATTTATGTGTGCTTCAAATGAAAAGCTACTGTCAAGACTGACCTCCAGACTTTTAACTTGAGTGGCGGAGGGAACAGAATTGTCAATAGATAAAAGAAAAAACCACTCAATTTGGCCAGCATAGCTTTCGTTCCAATCAGAAGGATCTCTGTTTCATATAGCCAGGATTTAATTTCAAGTATGCAAGTAGTAAGAGTAGGGGGTGGAAGATTGAAATCAGGCTTCGTAGAGAGATAGAGCTGGGTATTGCAAAAATTCTTAAAAATATCACCAGCAGGCAAAAACTACAAAATAAATAAAAGGGGGCCTAAAATAGAGCCCTGTGGAACACCTCTGGTTACTGGACAGGACTGATCTGATTTATTTCAGTTGAACAAACTGAGAACGTCCAAAGAGATAACCCCTCCCCCTAACCCTAACCCTAGAATCTGAACCAAGCAAGAAGGGCGCTACTGATTCCAGTGGAAGCTAATCCCTCCAGGAGGACACTTTTCATATTTCAACAGCTACTAAAATCAGACATTTCTCAAATAATGTGTTTATGGAAACATTGCTGTTGTTTTTGTAAATGAAAGCAGTTTTAATTAGAATGAAGTCGCTTATAAAACGTCAGTGTTAAAAAGTTTTATATTAGTTGTATTACGAGTCCTCACCATCTAAATGTGTCTTTTCTCCTCGAATTCTTTAGTTTTGAATCTCTCATTTCTGATTGTAAAAGGTTTTTTATGAGGTCAGTCTGTAGCTCTACAGCAAATTTATTTGCTGCTTTATTTGCTTCTGTTTCTGCTCCTTGAGCTCCAGTGCCGTCCTGCTGATTCCTATAAGAGTTTTGTTTATTACATTTCTGCTCGTTACCATCGTCAGATAATCAGACGCAATTTTACCTGGAACGTTCTGCACCGTTCAATGTGCTTTCCCACAGCTACACTGTGTTATTTTTAGCATGAAGTGGAGAAAGTGAGTGAGTAAATAATAAATAAATAAAGGAATGTTTTTTTTTGACTGTGTAATTGGTGAGGCTGTGTTCAGGCTGGTTTGATCAGGGCATCAGTGTTAATCTGCCGAGCGTGATGAGGCCGTGTCCAGCCGGAATTCCTCTCTCAGAGTTCAGCTCTTTCCCACCGGAAGTGTGCACCAAGCGGGGCCGTGCTAATCTCACCGCGGCTAACGAGCTGCAGGGTTTAGCCTAACGCTCTCAGAAAGAACTGAGTTCCTCCTTCATTCACACATTCACATCAGTCTAATGGAGTCCCGACTCGAATTCCATTGCAACTACATTGTTTACAAACAGGTGAAATTTAATATTAATATACAAATGAAACATTTTGCACTGATGTTGGTGTGCCTTTAGCTAGGTGTAAATCATCACAATATAATATTATAATCACTGTTCCGTCACAGAAGCGTCAAATCAGTGCTCACTTGTGCTTGTGCTGCACTGTATGGTGTGTTCACAATACCAAATAATCACTAAATAACAAGGACAGTAATCACTTCAATTTACTTTAATTAATTATTTTTACAGCACACAGTGTGCAAACCATAAGTGATGTCAGCATTTGATCCGTCTCTGTAGGAGCAGTGGGCAGCTGATGTGGACAGTAGCTTGGGGACAGTATCTTGCTCATGAGTACCTCATAGAGATGGGGTCAAGACCACCTAAACCAAGACCGAGACCAGACCAAGACCAGACTGTGTTGAGACTGAGACAAGACCAAGACTCCAAAGGGCCGAGACCAAGTTGAGACCAAAACCGGACCAATGGACATTTTACAGCACATGACAAATAAGTGGAAACATGCAAAGCCTAAGCAACATTAAACATGTTTATTCAATATTTCTCTCTTACATATCTATAATGAGGAAATCACTTCACTGGAAGCAGTTATCCAAACTGATCACGTCATATATTAAACTCAACAAACCACAGTGAACACTCCTCAAGACCAAACTCACTGTTTTATTGGCTTGCAGAGTTGTTATTATGCAGAGACATTCTATGGCCTAGTACTGTGAAGGAAAATAAGGCTAGTGTCAGGTGGAAACACTTCTTTATAAATTTGGTGTCTATCTGGAAACAATAAAATTCTTTGATAACAAATAATGCATTTTCCTATATTATTTTTTTTTTACTCACTAATATTATAAATGGGAAAAAAGTTCTGATCAATTGAAAATTAAGAAATGCTTCAGTTTTGAGCCGATTTGGACTCATTTTGGCCTATAAAATGAGCTGCTTTTGGCCTTTCTGGAAGAGAACTACATTTTTGAGCATGATGGCGTTCCATATGAGAGTTTTGAGTGCTGACGCGAGTGTTTACATAGCAAATAATGTAATTACTGCCTTTTTGTGCAATTACTTCTGTTTTTTTGCTCAGAATTACTCAGAAATTATTCCTTGTACAGAGGATTGAATATAATGTCCGGTAAGTTCAAAGTCTTTCAGTAATTCTGATGGTACGTGTGTGGTTTCTAAAAGTGAAAGAGATTCTGAGTTATTAAAACACTAATTAATAAACGACACAAAATGCCTGCGTCTGTCTCAGATAGTTTAGTAGTAATATTTTCAGAGTTGAGGTCTTGAAATTAAATCCTAAATCCTCTTCGTTCAAGTCCATGACAAGACCAAGTACAAATCACTTTCCTGCCAGGTTGGGAGGCAGCTACACAATGCCCACATTGACTTGCAGTGTGAGGTTGCTGTTGGGGGGGGAGCCCACACACACATGGCTACAACACACACTCACACACTCTGGATCTGGGCCAGCTGGTAAAGAGATATTTCTGTGTGTGTGTGTGTGTAGATATACTGTACAAGAGGACCATGAAAACCATAGACATACAGTGATGCTTCACACACACACAGATGCACACATGCACACACACTCACACACATGCGTGCGCACACACACACACACACACACAGCGATTTAAAGCAGATTTACAGATTTTGAGCTCCAAAAAGAGCAAGCCACAGGAATAAAACCTGCTAAAGGTGTTGAGGGAAGTTTCTTATGTCGTTAAATTGCTTTGGGAACGTTTCATAAAGCGGGAATTCACACTCACACACAAAATCACTTTCTGCAAATCACAAAGCGCGCTCATTTTCAGTAGATAACTTTGAAAAGTTACACACAAACACACACACACACTCTCATGCTGCAAAGTGTGTGTGTTTGTATGTGTGTGTGGGCTGGCCGCATGGTGTTGGAGGCTGCCGCTGCTGAAATTGTGCGCTCTGCTCCTCGTCTCCCTCGCCATGTAATGGAGCGTCCTGCTGGGACCGGGCCAGAGAGAATTCCACCTCCCATCATCCCCCACATGCCCCCCGTCACACACACACGGCGGGCCGCAGCGCAATAAAGCAAGATAAAAGGGCGGAGTGGAAAGTCAATACGCCGCTTTCAATAGAGGCTCTTCCTCACGGCGCAGAGGGAGACCAGGGTCATAAATACCGAGCACTCGTTCTCCAACATCACACCATCCTGAGAGTATCGATCACCACACACACATGCGCACACACACACACATACACCGTCTAAAAGGCTTTAATTGGCTATCTCTTATTAGGGTGAAGAAAAGATAGCAGATAGATAGTAAAGAGAATGGGAGAGAGGGGAAAATATAGGGAGAGAAAAAAAGAAGATTTGGAAAGGACTGGAAGATGGAAGGAAAGTAAGAGAGAGAGAGATGGAGAGATAAAAAAGAGAGAGAGAAAAATACAAAAGTGTCAGTTGGCTATCTCTCATTAGGAAGAAGAAAAGTGAGTAGATAGGTATTGAGGAGTAGGGGGAGAAAGAGAGAGAACGGGTGATAGCGGGGGGGGGGCAGGAGAGAGATAACGGGTGAGAGAGGGTGAGAAATAGAGGGAGAGAAATAGAGAAAATTCCTTTAAAAGGCCTTAATTTGCTATCTAATTTGAACACAGAAAAGACAGTAGATGTAGAGAAAGAGAAAGAAAACAAGAGCAGGGATCGAATGAGAAAGATGGAGATAAAGGGAGAGAGAGGGAGTCAGGAAGAGATAGAGGGAGGAAGAGAGAGCGCGAGAAAGGAAGACACAAAGAGAAAGAAAGATAAGGAGAGAAAAATAGAGGGAGAGAGATTGAGACAGAGAACAAGCGATAAAATATATAGAGAGAAAGAGAGAGGGAGGGAGGGAGGGAGGGATGGAGGGAGGGGAATAGAAGGAGAAAAGGGGAGAGAGAAATGAGGGGGAGATTGTAGCAGGAGGGAGAGGCGTCTAGGAGGGAAAGAGAGGAAGAGGGTTATAGAGAAAGGTGGAAGGGGTAGAGAAAAGAGAGATGAGGAGAGAGAGAGAGAGAGAGAGAGACAATGATAGAGAGGGAGATAAAGGAGGAGAAGAATAAAGAGGGAGATATAGAGGGAGTGAGATTATTGCTGCTGCTGCCAGTTTTGTACGGTAATTTCTTCACACCTCCTGCGGGTTTTATTGTGTTTCTCTTCTGAGCTCTGAGAGTTTATTTCATGTAAACGTCTCTGTTTCATTTTGAGTTTTCTCTTTTCTATAAAGTTTAGAGCTCGGTGCCTCATAGGAACTAATGGACTGTGTGTGTGTGAGTGTGTGTGATTGACGTGAGTTTGTGTGTTTTCAGGTTTTGAGTGCAGCTGAAGATGATGAAATTCTCTTTTTTGGTACTTTTACACTGTGTACATGTCTATTTGTATTTTGTGTGTATTGACTTGTGTTTGTGTAAAATTATTTGATTAATTAGTTACATTAACATACCTATATTAACAGTAATTTTGGGAATTTAAATGAATTTTTAGTTTCAGTGTTACAACTTTTTTTAATAGTTTTTTTTTTTAATAAAAATTGGAAGATACCAGATTAACCAGAAACTCATACATTTTAATACAGCACACACTGTGAAAGAAATCTGTCTTGGTTCAACTTCAATTCAATTCAGTTTAAGTGCTCTTAACAACAGTCATTGTCACAAAGCACTTTACTTATAACCGGCCCAAACCCCCAACAAGCAAGCCTGGGGCGACAGTGGCAAGGAAAAACTCCCTCTAATAGGAAGTAGAGCTGTAATATTCGGTTCCTTTTTAGGATTCGGCTTCCTCTGAGCCACTCACTAAACTGATCCGGGTGTGCGAGTCACTTGAGTCAGTGTTGCCAAATCGCCAGCTGATTCGTTTGTTTTTCATAGAAGAAAGTATACATGGCTTGTGATAACAATGAATGCACTTCGGCTGGATCTGGGTGATTCACTCGAGTGAGTCATGAATCACCCGGCTCTAATAGGAAGAAACCATGGGAGGAACCAAGACTCTGAAGGGGACCCCATGCTGCTCTGGGCGACTGGGGTGCATGAACATTTAATACACACGTAAACATTAGTTCCTTAATTCATCATTTTCAAAGAAGTGAAGATAAAAAAATAGCCCGACGGACACTTTTGAATCCTGAGTCATTGCTGGGGCCGCTTGCTAACATCCACTCAGCAACATTAAGCTAAAATTAGTTCAATTTTAAATTTGGATTCGGCTCAAGTCCATAGGGTCCGAAAGAGGTCCAGTTGGTTCCAGATGATGAGTTCAGATGAGGGGTCAGAAGGTGAAGCACCAGCTCGGGATCAACTCGGGAACAACTTGGAAAAAAGGAGAAAGAGAAGAGAGTTAGTGCCCTACACCTAACCCCCGTCAGTGATAAAGTAACTATGGCAGCCTAGGTAAAAAGGGAGAGCTGAAAGGTAGCACAGACACGAGGGCTTCCAGGGGTCTCGGCGTCATGTCAAACCACTGTGAATAAACTTGGGTGACTGCCTTGAGTGACTGCCTTAAATGTTCATGTAAAATCAATTGTATTGTATATAGTTAGTGTATTTAGTGTATTGTATATTCTAATTATTTCGGCCCATTATTTTAATTTTAAGTTTAATTAGTGTATATTGCTGGAAACAACCACAATATATTGCTATTTCAGTTTTGCACATTCAAAAAAATATTGTTACATATTAACATCTTCACTTATGAACATAGTTATGTAAACTCATTAAAAGGGTTGAGATTACATAAATGATTGTTTTAAGTTAAAGTAAATGAACAAAGCATGTCAACATGACTTATTAATCCGACCATTTTTACAGAGTGTGTGTGTCTTTGTGTGTCTTCACACGGAGAGTGTGTTGTGTGTAGGTGTGTGTTTGGTGTGAAAGTAGAACAGGACGTGTGGAGCTGCATCTGGTTAAACTCCAGCCTCCACCTCGGCTTAACTGGATTAAGTGAGTTGAGGATTGTGTTCGCTCCGGATTTCTCCCTGTAGGCTTTGGAGCGAGTTTCTTCTCCACCTTCACTGCAGACTTTGGTTTCCTCTAAAGCATGTCATCGTCAGATCAGGGTTAAGCTCTTTACTCTGCGACTCCCTTTTACTCCTTTTAAAAGTCGAAAAGTTGCGGCATGTAAAAAAGTATGATCATCCAGTAAAGTGTAGCTTATCAGGATTTGTTCAAATCTGTACCAGTGCAGGAGGAGAAATATTTAGTGCCACTGACTGCAAACCTCTTGCGGCATTAGTTAAAATCTCCACCTGCTGCCACCATGATCAGTTTTAACTAAACACTTTTAGATTCTTGACCAGTGGATTTACTGTATCACAGTATCTGACAGAAATGAGGCGTTTCTTCAAACCTGCAGCCACTCGGGAGCCTCCAGACTTAACGACTATTGATCCACTTAGATTTTTCAAAAAGTAGTTAATTACAGTTGAGTGTGTTCTTTTAGCTTTGTGTTTGAGCTGATCGCACCACCGATACTCTCGTGCACATGACTAGAATACAGACTTTAAGGGCTGGTTTCTTCAACATGGATTAAGCGTAGTCTTGGACTAAATTACAGTAGCAGAATTGGGAAATTCAAAGCTAGTCTAAGCATTGACCTTTATACTTGACAGTAAAACAGGCCTTATTAGTAACAATGCTGAACTTTCAGCATCTTATGATTGAACCCAGTCCTTTAGAAGTGGTCCTAAAATTAAAAGGAAGCTCAGTTTTCTTTCTTGTCCTCTTCAGCTCAGATTGGTCCCCAGTTGCAGAAAGCTCGGTAGTTTATTATAGAAATTAGAACAATCAACAATTATCAGGACATGGCCTTTGAAGCTTTCGTATGTAGCAGGCTAATGCCAACGCTGTGAGAAATCGCCCATTCTCATGGTGAAGAAGGACGTCTTGCCCGAATTGTCCGTGAGGTGATTAAAAAGGTAAAATTAAAACTGTTGAGTGCTTGCCTTGTTCAGAAATGCTATAAGAAACTCACCTGCTTGATGTCTTGTTTTTCCAGGGATTCTCCATTCCTGCACTTCAGGCTGTTAACTTCTGTATAGCTGATTTATTTACTGTTGTAGCAAAGAAACAAGCTTCAAATGTTTCTTTTAACACACTTTATTGATACATATAAAGTGTACAATAGAAACAAACGTAGGCATTTTAATTTCTGTTACCAACACAGATTTGCCTCACTTTAAGATGAGCAGTAAGCAGTAAGTCGGCACATGGGCATAAGAAGTAGAACTCAGACGGTACATTCAGCCAAAACCTTGAAAAGTACAGTGTTCATAAAGGACAAAAAGTTTTAGTCACAGGAAGTAAAAAGGCTAATTGGCAGTTTTTTCATAAAGAGCTAACTGAACCATGATGTTGACTTAAACTGAGAGCAGTTCCCTAGACAACCTCAGTCAGATTTGTTTCAGTGTTTAGAGTTGGTTTAAAGTCTTTGCATATAGGCAAAAAAACGCTGGTTAATTGATGAGTTTGTTTACAAGGCTGAAACAGACAGAGTGTCAGAACAGTAACTAACACCTGCAGCAACCAAACTTATTATGAGCTGTAGTTTTGTGGTGGGCTTCAACTAGTTGAGGACGGATGTTGAAAACTCATTTCTTTGCCATCAATTATTATTCTCCACACCCCTGCAGAGTCACTTCTCATGGCTCTACTGATGCAACGTGTATTTTTCCGCCAGGGCAGATTGTATAAGACATTACATTTCAATACCAAATGTAATTTAAACACAAGTCTGATTCATTTCCTTTTTAATAAATGAATATGGCCCCATAGACCTGCTGCATCAGTGCAATACAACATTCCCTTCAAAGGACATCTTAAAGCTTGAAGTAGAAAAGCCTGACCGCAAACTTCCAACCACTTCAAGAAAAATCATGACAAAAAATATATTTATTGTAGGCGACGCATTCAGAAAGCAAAAAGTAAACTAGACAGGATTTATATCCAACAGTCTAATGACCTGCAGATAAATATGTTCCTGTCTGGGTCTGTAGTAGAGTATAGCACTGTAACATCGTCGTCGCTCTCAAATCAGTTGTTACTCACATCACTTCCACTTACTCCACACCACTCACTCACCACATTACTCGTATTATTCTAACTTCACTCATTGCTCACAATACTCATCATCACTCACTTCTCTCTCTACACTCATTACTCATATCACTCCCACGGCACTCGCTCACTATTCATACTACTCTCACAGCACTCTCTCATCACTCACTCATCACTCTCATCAATCACTGATCACTCACATCACTTCCACATCACTCACTCATTACTCACATCTGCCACACTGCTCCCACATTACTGTCTCATCACTCATTCATTACTCACATCACTCTCACTCCCTCATTACTCAAATCATTCACTCATTACTCACATCATTCTCACTCCCTCATTACTCAAATCATTCACTCATTACTCACATCACTCTCACTCCCTCATTACTCAAATCATTCACTCATTACTCACATCACTCTCACTCCCTCATTACTCAAATCATTCACTCATTACTCACATCATTCTCTCATCACTCAGTACTCAGGTGACTCATTTAGTATCACTTTATCACTCCCTCATTACTCAAATCGTTCACTCATTACACACTCTTCACTCACTTATTACTCACATCAAACCCACATCACTCTCTCATCCCTCGCTCATTACTCACACTGGCAGCACACATGATTGTTTCTGCACTGAAACATTAGAGTAGTGAAAACATCTTGATTGTTGGGCAGTTATATTTGTGTATATAATTATTGATTGAGATTGTTATTATTGCTTTATGTCTAGACAGTTGAAATTACTTCAAGTGGTTCTTTGAAATGAAATCCACTTGCTGGTCTTACGGCCAGTAGTTTGTGGTAAGCATAAACATTCTCATGTCTAATTGATTAAATGAGATTTGTGCAGCTGCAAAAATGTAAAGAATTCTGACTTACTGTCGATATTTGCATGTTTAGTTGGATTGTTTTTACTGTTATTAATATTATGCTTAAATGTAAGTATAAAGAAATTGAGACGTAAAACCGAAATAGCATTCCCTGCATTTGATTCATGCAGTTTTAAAGACCTGACTGTGTCCCTGGATTCACTTTAACCCATTACAAAGCAGCGGTGGAGCTCAGGGGTTAAAAAAGGTCGTGAGGAGCCCCCATCAGAATAAGTGAACAGCCTTACAGGACTGAAGCCTCTGTCCCCGTCTCCTCCATTGTATTATACATAATCAATAATTACATATTGGATTTTTAAGCCATGCATAATTCCTGTTCATAATTGGGCATCATAATGCAGGCTTTGCTTTTCGTATTCAGAGCCGACGTTCTCCATGTCAAACCCCCACACTGCCACCAGAGCCTGAAAATCAGGACGCACTCCAATTAAGGAAACAGAAATGAAGAAGAGAGGGGGAAAAAGAGAACGCTCGAATACTGAAACAGCCAAGCAACAGAAAGTATAAATGTGCTGCTGTAGGGGGAGAGAGAGGGAGAGCGAGAGAGGAGGAGAGAGAGATACACATTTCAAAAGCACATAAGCCCGAGGTCCAAGTGATCTGAGGGACAATTACAAGGAAATACAATTTGGAGGAAAGTCGCCTTGCGGCCGGCTCGCTACCCCGCTGCTGACGATGCTAAAAGCTTTGAAGTACAGGTAAAGTGCAATTATCATTACTGCCCTCCTCTCTCTCATCCCTTGCTCTCTTGCATGTTCTTTTGCCTCATCCTTCCATCTCATGCCACAATGATGCAAGAGCGGCAGGCGGTAGCATCCCCGTCCTTCTGCAAAACAAACGTCTTTAATCACGCCAGGCTTTTGCTACCGTGCTTGGGGCTACAGTACTACAAAGAGCCTTTCTCCTCCCCAACCCTGCTTTCGGGGTACCTGGTTTTTACCCCCAAACGTCTGAAAACTCACACCAACACCGCTCTGCTCCTCTCCCAGGCCACACATTTTACTCAATAACATGATCTAAAATTCTGTATTAACTGCTTTTTCTTACAGAAATTGGGGTTCCATTTGTGACATCACAACGGTTTGTGTGGAGTTCCGTAAGTGTTTAATTCCCCCCCATTATCAATATGGATTCCCTCGTAAAAGCAGACTTCATAGCAATCCGTTCTCCACATGACACCAGATAACAGAGTTTATTAAAATAAAAGAAAGATAAAAAGCATCAAAATATTGCTGGTTAAAGACAGTTTTGGACAAACCTACTATTAAACAGCAACTTTTCACACTACAAACTGCTTGTGATTACAACTATCTAAACCCCACTACAAGCTCCTGTTTTAATACAGTAGGTAGCTACACTACACACTACAGAATAAAAGTAGCAAACTACATCCAAGTTTCACATCCATGGATCCTGGGCTAAGGTGGACTTCATCTGGCAGCTGCCAAGAACACATTGTGATGCAGTAAGTGTGAGCATCAGATTCCACTTCTGCCAATTCAACATCCATTATAGGCACGTGTTGGTTAAAAATACAACAACTGAAAAATGTATTTGTTAGTAGCAAATTTTAGTTTGCCAACATTGCCTATAGTTATTACGGTGAATATACAGATATTTCAGCTGCAGTCATTAGCGTTACGATAGGGTGATCAGAAGATTGCAGATTCGAATCCAGAACCGCAGAGATACTCATGAGCAAGGTACACTGTAAAAAGTGCTACACCCACAAAGTAGGTTTTATATACTTTAAATATTTGTAATCTAGTTTATTTTATTTGTTTTTTACTAAAAAGTCTCAATATACTTCCCCTTTACTTAAAATATATCAGTTTTTTATATAACTATATATTGTAAATAAAACAGTTGCAATTTATTTGGGGTAGTTATTTGTATGTGGTTGTTGTGTACAAGAAATGTTATAAAAGTTAGTTGACAAACACAATTTATTAGAGCAGCTGCCGATGTGGCAGGTGTGTTCATCAAACGTAAATATTTTAAAATTATTGTAAGTTGGCATTATCCTTTTTTCACTGGCAGTGACTTTCCCAGGCAGATGCAGCATTTTGCTCGCTGTTGTTCGCTGCAGCGGATCTGAATTTCAGGGACTGATTAACACGGTAAGTTGAGCAATTTAACCGAATGATTGGTGATGTAAAGTCACGCGAAATCGCTGAGGTTAGGTTTGCAAATTGTACTGTATAGCTAGCTATCCTGCACACATCGCAAGCTAAGATGGCTGCACAGTGTAGAAGCAGTGTGGTCTTGTAGGCAACGATCGGCAGACAACGGCGGTTGAGACCATGTTGTTAATATGAAGTTAAATAAGTGCTGTAGTCATGTCTACTATGTGTTTCAAGGCTACTTTGGTTTTAATTTTACCAATAATATCACTTTTAATCGTAAGTTAGCGTTACTTTAAACTAGCGTAGAACTAATGTTAACGTGTTTTGTCTAGGACGTTTGCCTTGCCGTTTAATGTCAAATATTAGTTTAAGTTAACGCTAACTAAAGATTAAAAGTAATATTATTGTTAAAATTAAATCCAAAGTAGCCTTAAAACGCATTTGTTTAATTTCATATTAATGGTCTCATCATCGCCACTGTTACAACATTTAGGATGGACGTGTTTGAAAACGCAGATACGTAAAGTTCATAAAACCGAATTAAAATGAGTACAGGTTACTTGTAGCAACCCATAAATAAGTTACCTGTACCAATAAAAGTAGGTTTATCTAACTGGGCAATACTAGTACTATTAGTTAACTCAACTTGATTTTGTTGTGTTTGCATTAAGTAATGTTACAGTGTTTATTACACTTAAAAAGGCTGCAAGTTGACTCAACTCAAAACATCCAATGCAGCCACTGGCCTCACTTTTTAGTTAGATCTAGGTATTATTTTTTACAGTGTACCGTCCTCAACCACTGCTCCCCGGGCGCTGCTCATGTTAGCTGCCCACTGCTCCTTCATGGATGGGTCAAATACCAGTCACATTTCGTTGTGGTGCACTGTGTGCTGTGCTGGGGTGTGTTCACAATGACAAATAATCACTCACTTTCAGGTGTGTGGTAGAGAAGTTAAAAGGAGAATATCCTAACTCTCTGTGATTATGATTATTAAATGATACATTTCAAGGTAAAACCCAGAATTCTTGGGGATGAGCGAGAGTGGTGAGGAAGGGGTGAATGAGCTGTATTTAACAGTGTCTCTAAAGAGCTTATTTAGGTGTAAATGAAGTGTGAGCGCTGGAGCAGGTTTCTCCCAGAGCTCCTCCTGCCCTCTTTATCCTCCTCCAGCTTTCATTAATGTGAGCAGCACTCAGCTAAAGACGAAGATGCTTCTGAGCGATAAGATGACACTTTCTTACTGCAAATGCGATCTGACAGCCAAATGATTTCTCGTTGCTCGTTCCAGCCTCGTCTGGCCTCACAATGACTCTTTATTTATGCCCTAAATGATTCCAGCATTGACAAAAGGCATTAGGTCGATTAAACGCCGGCCCGTTGCTCACTCGGGACGAGGCTGGCTGTCGATCAGGGCGAGGTGCTGCAATGTGATGCTCTTAACAGGTCATTACAGTCACAACAACAAGCACACACACACTTTATCAGCAAGCTGACAAACTCGCTAGATTACCTCCGCCATCTCTCCCCTCTCACTCTCTCACTCTCCGACTCTGCTGATCTGTGGACATTAGTGCTTTTCAAACCAGTATCAGGGTTTTAATCCAGCTTCAAATATAGACAGAACTGTACAAAGAAAGTGACATGTTATTCTGTGTAAATATTGATCTGTATAATTTATTGATCAGGATAATTAAGATTCAAATTTCTTTCTTTGTCACTTGCACACATAGTGAAAAGTTAAAAAACACATCACACATTATGCATATCAGATGACCCAATATTCAGTTTGTAAAAGAAAATATTAAGTCTCTAAGCACTGAGAAAAGTGGGGCACTTAATTTAGTAAATTTCCGTTGTGGTAGAAGGGAATGTCCAGCCAACAATGATACAGAAGCTATAATATCTTTTTTGAGTTGTGAACGAGACAAATTACCAAAATGCCTTATTTTTTATTTGACTGGGGGACAATCAGCACGTTGACTGAGGTCCCGTACACATGTAGCTGTATTTATAAAAACAGATATTTTTTATGCAGTTGCGCTTATCGTCCACACGTAAACAGAAGTTTCAGTCACTACAACTGGCTATTTTTGAAAACTCCAAAGTGTAGATTTCTGAAAACTTTGGCTACGTGTGGACAGAGTTTTAGGGTTATAGCATCATAAGTGTGCAACAGGAAGTGCATTGACGTCAGCCGTGCAAAGTTTGTTTATGTTGAAGACTGAAGATGGATACGAGTCTCGTCTCCCTTATTCAAGCTATTTGTGCTGGTTTGCAGCTGCTTACTTGTAAAAGTAACTCGACTTCCCAATCTGTCCATACAAAGCACCCTCTATTATTTACGAAGCGACTGGATGTAAATTCTTTCTTTTTTTTCCAGGATTCTGACTGGCTGACATGGTTCTATGCAGCTCTTGACGGCGTATTTCCGGATTAGTGTGTACAGAGATATTTTTGAAAGCGGGCTCATGTGTGTGAAGTTATTCCAAAAACAAAGGAGAAAAAATATCTGTTTTTATAAATACCCGGCTACGTGTGTATGGAGCCTGAATTTTGCAGAATATTTTGTACACATATGCTCACCAGCCACTTTATCAGGCACACCTATTTCACTGCTCATTAACCCAAATATCTAATCAGCCAGTCTCACATCAGCAACCAGCGCTGGACTGGCCATCGGGCATACCGGGCATTTGCCCGGTGGGCCGATGGTAATTTTGGGCAGGCCAGGTCTTTTTTTTTTAAACTAATGGTACTAGTGATGGATGGTATTAGTCATTATACCTATTGGTACACACAACTGGTAGATCGGCCCATTAGACATGATTGATTATGGGCTGGACCAATTACAGCCCAGGGCCGAGGCCCCCTCCCTCTTGGGCCTCGGCTGTCAATCTCATACAGCGAGAGACGACATCAGCAAAATGGAGACTGGCAAGAAATGAAAAGGAGGCATGGAAAAAATTAGAATAAAAAAAAGACAAGCCCTTCAGGCAGATGCTGCCAAATGTGTTAAAATAACACAAATGTTTTGTGGTGGCAATGGCGAAGCTTCCTCACCGTCCTTTCTCTGTCTCCTTTCACTTTTTAAAGGTTGCCATGTTTGAGGAAATATTCTGTGGTGAATAAATAGTCTATGAAAATATCACTAAACTCACTAATTCCTCTCTGTCCTAATTTCTAATTAACCTTTTGGTTTACACTAAGTAAGTAGCCTACTGTATAGAATAACGGGCTTCATTGTCTTTCCATCAATATCTGGTGAGCCGGTCTCGGCTCAAAATGCCCGGGCCGATTTTTTGTCCCAGTCCAGCCCTGTCAGCAACGCAATGTATATAGACAAGAAGACATGCTGAAGACAAGCTTGTAACGAGCATCCGAATGGAGAAGATTTTACTGACTTTGAATGTGGTGGTGGTGTTGGTACCGGCTGTTTCAGAGACTGTTGATCTACATGGATTTTTCACACCATCTCTAGGGTTGACAATAAGAGAACAGTCTGAAAAACAGAAAATGTCCAGTGAGTGGTAGGCTGTTTTCTCAGAGAAAATGCCCGTTGATTCCAGAGTTCAGAGGAGCACACCCAGACTGGGTTGGAACTGATGGAAATGTAACAGTAACTCAAATCCACACTGCATTCAAGGAACATCTCTTAATGCATAACACATCCAAATCTTGAACGGAAGACAACTGGAGTTCTTTATTAAAAAAACTAAGAAGCCTTCCAGATGAGAGGTGAAACGTCCAGTAGCCTTTCATTCAAGCTCTCAAGATTACCACGTCCTGGACAATGGAGGACCTACACAGACATAACACATTTCAGTTTTGAAGCAGATGAGCACAAATCACGAGTACCACTGTTGTCAGCTCACAACAGAAAACCGAGGCCACAGTTTGGATGGCCAAACCAAAAATCAGATAACGGAAGATTGAAAAAATCTTGCATGAAGAAGGTTCCGCACCATCATGGCCAAAACAGAGAGACTCAGGAGGAGTTTCTATCCTCAGGCCATCCGTTTTCTGAACAAGGACATGCCTTTTTAAGTTCCGCTATTACATGCTACTAATACATACCTCATATCATTACGATAACTTATACTGTAATTGTCCATGTATTACATGCTGCTAATACATACCTCATATTGCTACGATTACTCATACTGTCTGACTGTTATACAAACCTCAATTGTGATATCACTTATACTGGTTGCCACATTTCGTTGTCCAATATCACATGCCCTACTCTGTCTGCTATGTACAATGCTGCAGTTACATCTCATTGCACCTGTTCTGTCTTAGCACAATTTTGCAATCTCAGGTTCAAACTTGCACATGTAACTTTATATTGCACATGTAACTTATGTTCCTTATTGTATAATATATAGTTTTATTTTTTCGTCCTGTTACCTCAACCTCCTTATTTAAATCAGTCTTATGTTTGTAAGTTGTATTGTGTCTATTTTGTCTTTCCCTTGTCTATTGCACAGTTGAAAGAGCGGATCAGGATACATTTCACTACATGTTGTACCTGTATAACTTGCACGTGACAAATAAAGAATCTTGAATCTTGAACCACAGTAAGCAGCACAAAACAACATTGACATGGGAAACCTTACACCTTTGTGCCAAATGGGAGCTTGAAACGGATGACCAACAAAAACAAGCGCTAACATTCATTTTCATGACGATTATTTCTGAAAGCCCAGCGAAAAGAATGTGAAACAAATATATGTCATGTTTTCTATGTTCAGTGAGCTGAGTGGAGCTTAGGTTGCCTAGCTCTTTCAGTTTCTGCTGTGACATTTGGATGCTCTGGGTCAGAATTTGGTATAAACAACAGTTCAATCTTGCTTTATATCAGTGATTTAAGCTGCTGTTGGTGCTGTTGCTGGTGATAATGGTATTGGGGAAATTTTCCCAATTTGGACCCAGTAGTACAAGTTGAGCATCATTAAACACAACAACAGACCTGAGTTCACTGTGCATTACTATCATCATCAGTGCTACCTCCATGGATTTCGTTAGGCCTATTTTAGTGGGGCTTTAGCAACCCTAAAAAGTTCCTAAACCCCTTGTAATTATAGATGATCTTTTTTATATTTAAGGCATGCACTTAACACAAACCAGCAAGAATATGAGTGGAAATAAATAATAATATGCCTACAATTTGTTATTATCTGATTAAAATGATCATTCTGTTTCCCAGCCTGGATACTAGGCAGGTGGGTGGCATATGGACCCAGGCAGAAGCTGCATGTTATTGCTTCTCCGTAAAGCAAAGGTATCGTTCCTGAGGTCGGCAGGGTCTTCCAGAGAAGGCAGGGAAGGAAAGAAAGTGAGCCAGATAACGGGTCCTCTTCAAATACTCAATTAATTGATGAAGCCTATGTAGGTGCAATGAAAACCCTAGTGCGTAACACAAAATCACACTCACATTCTCACCTTACGGAGCCAATTTAGAGTCACCAATTAACCCACAGTGCATGCTTTTATACTGTGGGAGGAAACCTCAGAGGGAACAGGGAGAGGGCATGCAAACTCCACACAGAAAGGCCCTACGGCAGACCATGGTATCAAACCCAGGACCTTGTCGCGTTGAGGCAGCAGCTCTAACCACTGCGCCACCATGCCACTCAACAGTTTTTTATGTGTAATATTTAATAGAAAGTGTGTTATCAATTAAATATTTGCTCTTATTGTATCTGAAGCGGCACCTCAGAGTAAGAGCATAAATACATCACAAAGCTCAAATCATCTCAAACTGGTTTCTAGAACAGGACGATGAGTAGACTGTATTCACATGGAATCCTCAGATCTCAACACATTAGAGCAACTTTGGGATGTGAAACAAGAGATTTGCATCGTCAGCTCAAATTGTGTTAAATTTGAACATGTAAACATGACTTTAATCCACATTGCCCACATGCTAAGGGATTTCTGCACTTTTAAACCAAGGTTTTATCTGTAATTTGGCCCGTGCCTAGTGCAGTTGTGTAGAGGGAGCATCTAGAAAAATTGGTTTTGCATTAGTGTCTGTGTAGGTTCTTAGTCATCCAGGACATGCTAATCTCAAGAGCTTGAATGGAAAGCAACTAGACCAGTTCTAAAACATCTAATAAGGTGTTTTATCCTTCGTTCCATGAGGTTTGGTTTTTGATTAGGGATGTTGGGGTCAAAGTAGGATTAAGAGTTTGCACCAAAAAAGGCGGAATAAAAAGGGTGAAAATGTCAGCTGTAAAAATTCCTCCTCCGGCTGCAGACCCTCTACCTGCACCTGTACAGTGCAACATTTATTCTGATTACGGAACAGCATCCCGATCCAATCGCATCGTAATCACAAAGCTGCCAGCACATCTATCAACATGGGAACAAATAAAATGGCCTGCTCTATAGGGGGCAGCATTGAAAGGTGGGGGGTGGGGGTCGGGGGGTAAAAACAAGAGGATCCGCAGCGTTCTCACAGGTCTGGGAACAGCGGCTTGTTTTTTAGAGGATGATGAAAGTAAAGGTGGATTTGGGGAGACAGTTGTGGGTGAGGGAGGGGCGAGTTTGTGGGGGGAGAGAAGGAAGGCAGAAAGGGCAATTTCTCATCTGAGGGTCTCGGTGCCCCCACCACCACCACAGCCCCCCACTCCCCTCAAGTTCTCTTTTTCGTCCTCTTTTTCTCTCCAATAAGAGGGGGAAATGGAGGAGAAGAGAGAAAGCCTAATGCAGTTGGAAAAAGCCCAGCGCACCAGACACACTCAATAGGAGCAACCTCCAGGGCTGGAGAACACACACACACACACACATACACTCCACACACACTTTCTAACATGATGGATCGACACTGACATGCCTTTGAGTGTTCAATTAGTTAGGAAAGGTTCAAAGATGTTCAGACTGATTGGTTTAAATCTCTCTGTCTGCTGATGATTCGTCTTATGAAGTTGGAGTTTCAGACTTTCGTCTGTCGCTGCTCTGATGTGAGCTGAAGCTCTGCCACTAAAATTCCCTGAAAGCGCAGATCTGAACTGACATTCTGATATTCTGAATTTATTCATCTTATTAGACGGGTGTTTCTCTTCACGTTGACGATGAGAGACTGATCCGGACAGCGAATTTGCTTTATCGTCACGAAGGTGATAATATTGACTTTATTTTGTTACTTCTGTTGATCTTTATAAATTCGTCTGTGAATTGGAATGTGTTTTTTTTTGCACTTTTTTGTATCATTCATTCCTTTGTTTTCCACATTTCCTCCCATATTTCTAAAATGGATTTTACTGTGTTACGTCTGATGATCTTTATCAAAATCTCCAGGTTTTATTTGGATGTGCATGTGATTTTTTTCCTTTTCACATTTTTTACATTCACAGTGTTTCTGCCGCTACATTTCTCTGTAAGCACAAATCTGACCTGACACATTAAAACCAAAACCCAAAAATCATGTGTTTTTATCATATTTCCAACATAGATTTTTATTGCATTACGTCTGATGATCTTTCCAAAAATGCTCTGGTTTTATACAGATGTGCTACCACCTTACATCTGAACTTTTTGCTTTTACATTTTTTTTTTATTCACAGGATTTACGTCACCTCACAGGCCTCAGGAGAGAGAGAGTGTGGAGATGAAGCAGTCCGGATGAGATTTCAGGAGCGAATGTTCCTTTATGATGAGCGATGGAGCCGAGAGTTTCTCATCTGCTCTGCGTTTGAAGCCATTCTCAGCCCAATCTGTAATCTGGACACCGAAAAACCCACCGGCAGAGCGAGACGGACGAGACGCCGTGGGGCCAGAAAGCTGCTGCTACTGCTGCCGGGGGTCGAGCTGATATGAAGATGCTGGAGATGAGTGTGTGTGAGTGTGTGTGTGTGTTTAAAGATGCATGATGCAGGTGGGAAGAGTAGACGGACCTCGCGCTCCACTCGTTTGATCTCGAGAAGGAAGGAAAGGAGTTTTACTTCAAAATACGATTTCAACTGGACATTAAGCTTATGAGAGCTCAGCCTGCAAACTGGTTGAATTTTTTCACTCTTCAATCATTTCATTTATGAATAACACACATTCATGAGGCACATGCTGCTGACATCTAGAGAACTTAACCCAATGCAGCCATCTTAGTTTAGTTGTTAAAAATAAAATTACTCCCAGAGTATCTGACTGTATTCCAGTGATCAGCTCATTTCTATATGGCATATTTCATATGCTTCTCAAGAACATAAATTCCTGCATCTATAACTATGTACGATTAAATCATAGCAATCATTTATATTGATTTGGTTGCGTTAGCGATTGGGCCTGAGATCAAAGTGTAGCTAGTTCATGTCCCGGACTGATAGGAAGTGTCACTGAGGTCTCTGGACCCTCTGTCAGGTTTCTGTCAGCTGCCCATGGCTCCTTCATGGACAGGTCAAATGCAGAGATCGCATTTTGTTGTGAGGGCAGCACAGTGGTCACCTCACAGCAAGAAGTTCCTGTGTTCAATCCCTGGGTCGGACATGGGGTCTTTCTATGTGAAATTTGTGTGCTCTTCCTGTGTTCACGTGGTGCTCCTGTGAGGAATCCCACAGTCCAAAAATGCTTTTAATAAAAAGTTTTCCGGTTCAATATAGTGTTCCAATATGTATAATGTCTGACCAGTGTTTTCATTTTGGATCGTTGCTATGGGCTCCCTGATCACTGTATTGATGTATCGTTACAGCCCTAGTGTGTCTGTGTAACTCGGCCCAGCCCATTGATTGCAGTGTGGAGTGAACAGATGTCGGTGCAGGTGTGTTGATGGAGGAGTTCGTGAACTCTCACCGCTCAGCTCCACTCGCCCCCTTTATGCTTCTGACACATGCACACAAAGCATAACACAGCCATAAAAAGAACATTAATGATCTGATAAAGTGATTGGAAGAGATATTTCAGAACACATGCTCTGCACTCTAATGCTGTACTCGTCTCCCGGGTGACTATGTAGGTCAGGCCATTTTTGCTGCAGCGTTTGTGCATTCTGTTGTTAACTTCTAACTTCTACTACATGTTGTACTTCTATAACTATCTATGTGCCAAATAAAGAATCCTGAATTTTGAATTCCTTTAGCAAAAAAGTATATTCAAGTGTGCTGTAAGTATACTTCTTCCAAACTAAAAATAAGTAAATATACCTGCTGTTAGCATGTATTCAAAGTTTTACTTAAGTAATCTTGGCTTTTACTAACAAGTATTCAGAAACATCTATAACTCCTGTATTTGAAATTTAACTATATTTGCCTAGTATTTATGTATAATCAATGAGCTATATTTTTAGTAAACAGTCAGCTTTGGGCTGGAGCTGTTGAAAGAACTCATGTATTTCAAATATAAAAATAAAATCAAAATAGAAACCTATTACACTGTACAGTAAACTATATATATGATGTTATCGTCACTTAAAACTTGTAAGTACACATTCATTATAAAAGCTATTAAGCTCGTAGTTTACTAGTGTGATTATTTGTCATTGCAAACACAGCACAGCACACAGTGCACCACAACGAAAAGTGACTTCTGCATTTTACCCATCCGTAAAGGAACAGTGGGCAGCTGATGGGCAGCGTCCAGGGAGCAGCGCTTTGGAACATTACCTTGCTCATTAGTGGTGCTCAGTGGCACCTTTACCTATCCAGGACCTGATCAGGCCAATGACCCTCAGATCACGAGGCCAACTCCCTAACCATTACGTTACCAACTGGCCCCGAGAGCCCGATGTTAGAAATCAAGAAACACAAATCAAATTTATTTCCATTATTTTGAAGCTTCACACAGCTGGCTGAGAGAGTCTCCATTTGACCTTTTCCTGTTGACCTCCGACCTGACCTTTTGGGCCAACCTATGGGAAGGGTGGCCGTGACTCCGGTCAGTCAAGTGGGCAGTAAATCAACACGGTGTGTTTATGTGTGTGCCTGATGTGATGTTCAGTGTGTTGTAGAACGTCAAAGCGTTTTTCCACAGTCAGTGTTGAGGTCGGAGTTTTGGTGACAGGCGACATCAGAATTCAGAGAGCTTGGCCTCCAATTTCCTGGCTCCGAGTCGCGAATCCGTCTCTTCCTGCCGCTTATCAATAACATACCGCTTTTATTACTGGAGCAGAGAGCGGGAGAAATTGGCTGATGCATTTTTAGGTGGCTGTGTATTGACGTCTGGATATATTAGCTACTACAGCAGAAATCTATATTGACGAGTGTGAAGCTCTGCCAAGACGCAATCCGGCCTCGAATCCGGCTCTGCAATCGCTCCCTTAATATTGTTTTTGGCAAGGAGGCCTGGGCCAAGGAGGTATATGGGTTTTTCTTCTATTTTTCAGATGTAACGCAGAGTTGCAATCCTCATGTTCCGGAGGTATCTTAAATCAAAGCAGTGAAGATAGCTCAGTGGGTAAATACTTGGACTTGTGATATGTCCAACCACAGGGTTCAAATCCCCTGAGGGGGTTGGTGGGGATTGGGGATGGGTGACTGAAACCCTGTGTTGGTGTCTGTAAGTTTGTGGGATCAAATCCCTGGAACTACCATTGGGTCACCTAAGCAAGACAGGGCAGCTGGTACCATAATGGTTACGAATTGGAAGGTCGCCAGTTCAAATCCTGGACTAGTAACTATGACAGCGAGTCATTCTTGATCAAGGAATTGTCCCCAGGCACTTCTCCCTGGGTGCAGCACGTCAACTGCCCACTGCTCTGTCAAGGAAAGGTCACATTTTCAGGCATGGTGATCGGTTCAAGCCCTGGACAGCTAAAGGTACCACTAAGGTACTATCCCCAAACCCTGCTCCCCGCTGTCCCTCACTGCCTAAGCTGCCCACTCCTCCTTCACAAATGTATCAATTGCAGAGGTCACATTTTGTGTGCCATGTGTTACTTTCTTGTAAGCATGCAATACTGTCTTGGGGTTACGGAATACTTTCTTGTGAGTACTTGAAACTTTTCTCTTGACCACGCAACACTTTCACATGAGCATGCAATAATTTCTTTTTGGTTTTTAATACTTTCTTCATTCATTCATTATCCAAACTGCTTAATCCCTGTCGGGGTCACGGGGACCGGAGCCTATCCTGGGAACTACAACCACAAGGCATGGACAAACACTACTTTCTTGAGGGTATATAATAATTTATGAGTATGCAATCATTTCTCCATCTATGTCATAGTTTCTCTTGAACATGCAATACTTTCTTGTTACCACTCGATACTCATTTGTAGTCTATGAATATTATTTAAAGTTTTCCTATAGGTTGCAAACAAGCCATATTTTTGCAACAAAAATCTCACTAGAACATGAAATATTAGAATTTTGATTCTGTGACAACAAAAGAGGAGACAACAAAGTTTCTGAGAAGTGGACTGAAATTGGCCAGAGTTTGCTGCTAAAGGCTCAGTGAGGAAGCGGTCATGGCAAGTCACACCAGCTCCATTATTCTGCAAATGAGCCTGAACACTGCTCTTAGTGCAGCTCTAGGTGAACACAGATGAAAGGCAGACTGATTTTCCATGGCACTCAACCCGACCCTCATCACAAAGACAATATTTACAACCAATAAAGCACATGCTGATGTAAAGACGGGCAGCACAAGAGAGACGCTCCACCTTTAATAACAGCTCTAATTGTTTGCATGTGAGTTATTATCACTGAAGGCTGTGGATGTGTGAGGGCTTGTTATCTTGTGAAGGTGCATTGTGGGATGATATTGCTGGACAAACACTTCAGTTAAGACTGTAGTGCACTTGAGAAGAGAGTTATATGTTGCAGCAGCAGCAGTGGAGACTGACACAGCGTCACAAAACACAATGCTACTATATGGCTAAATTAGGACACTATCACTACTGAGAGAGAGAGAGAGAAAATTCTCCAGCAATGGCCTGTAAGGTCTGCACGAAACCTCCTGCCAGCCATAGCCAAGTTAGCTTTGTACTATGTTGGGAGTATTTTAAAAGCAGTTTGAAGACAAAGGACAAGTAGCCTCAGTGGGGGTAGTTTCCTTATTAAACCATGTTGATGTTGGATCCGCAGATGTGGCATCTGATTGGCTACTGTAACGCACTGCATCACAGTGTGTCCTTAGCAGCTGCCAGATGGAGTCGGAGGCTGGCATTCACCCTGGCCAAGACGGATCCAAGAATCCATGGCCATATTTTTCAAAATATATGACTCTACCATGCCTACCTCCGAAACCTCAATTAAATCTTATTTGGGATTCGACATTAAATTTTTTAAAATATTGATTTATATTTTATATTTAACATCATTTTTTATTAATTATTTTTTAATGTAGTTGTTTTAAGAGTACCTCACATTGCAGGTATTCAATATTACTAGATGGAACAGCTTGAAAGTAACTTATAGTGAAGCTTATATACTTTTCATCACAAGTAGAAGTAATATTGATTATTTTTCCTCATCATATATATCTATGTGCACTATGAGTCAAAAGGTGAGCGTTGTAGCTTTGTCTATAACGTTGGTAAAATTTCAAATTATTTCAGTGTTGCATTCAGAATGACAGATTCACCTTGTAAAATAACAAATATCACAAACACCGATATTTTCAACTTAACAGTGAACAATAACTTGTCACCAATTTTTGTTTTTGCAAATATTTTGTTAAATAGAATATTCAGAATGCTCCCTTTCACACAGGTCGTTTGTAGCTACATGTCATGGTGTGATGGGCAAAAGAATAATCATTTAGTTGCTAATTTATTCCTAACTGCAACAGTTGAAAAATTTTGACGTTCTGTCAACACTGGCCAAGGTTTTGGGTAAAGATGTCTTCATGCGTGTTGCACTCCAGACCAGCAGGGGCGCATTAGTGTTTTGAAGGTTTAAGTTTAGTAACGTAATGGAGGGGCTAGGAAAAAGGAAGTGGCTAAGCTAACAGTGAGGCTCACAGTAACGTAGCTAGAAGTGAAGCTTTGTTAAATTCAGGTTAAACTAAGGGTTAGGCTATACCAAAATTGAATAACATCAAGGCTAAGCTAACACTGAAATAAGGTTAACAATGTGGCTGTATAATTATTGGGCCTCATTCACCAACCATGCTTAATAAGAAATTTGTTGTTAAACCCGCTTTTTGCAGTTATCATTAAGATTTTTGACATTCACCAGTGTTTCCTTATTTGAGTGCTGAACAGACATTATGTTGCATTCATGTTTGTGCAAAACATTAGCCTACTGGCTTTTCTCCAGTTCTATAATAATAATAATAATATGCTATTTAAATGTCATTGTTAAGGCGACCCCTAACGGGAGAAGCCGAAAGAGGAAGAAAGAACTAGTTTAAGAAAAACCCTGGTGAAAATATTGGTGAATGCTGAAAGAGAGGTTATGCTAACAGTGAGGCAAAGCAAGAAGTGAGTGTGTTGAGTGCGAGGAGTTTTGTTTCTAGAAACAGGAGGTTGTTATAAGTCCAGCATTCACTGTGTTTTGGTTTTGTAACGGGAGAAGCCGAAAGAAGATGAAGTTTTGTCCGTCTGCTGAGTTTGGAGACGAGCTACAGTTGGAACTGCGTGTGTTTGACACAAATCAACACACATTTCATCTGCTGCGTCAGAGGGAAAACAAGTGGTGAGTCTCACAAAGAACGTCTTATTACCTCGTGTACTGCATGTTTAAAGAAGCGCCGTGTTGTGGTTTGTTGTGTTGCTTTGTTTTTTTGTGATGCACTGTTTACGTTATTCAGTTGCATTGCATTTTATTGAGTTGCATTGCATTGCCTGCTGTTGTGTTGAATAGCATTGTGTTGGTTTGCATGGTGTTGCATTGCAAAAGCACGTTACACACTTTTTGTGTGTTTGTGTGTGTGTGTTTGTGTGTGTGTGTGTGTTTGTGTGTGTGTGTGTGTTTACTTCAAAGCAACGGTTAAAACAGTTAATTTGCTGGTTCTCGAAGGTTTGGGAGATAAAATAATGTTAACATGCTTCATTCAACATAAATATAAAATTGGGATGCAATAAATAATACAATAAAAGAATACATACAATAATACAATATAATCCACTGTATTAAATGATAAACTCAAAATAACAAATACAAAAAAACATTTAACCAGTTTAAAAATATTAAGTCTAGCTTTTATTGGCTATTTTCTATTAATTTATGATATTGTATTTACCTATATTTTCCATTTTAAATATTTGTTTTTAGTTGTACCTCATTTGTATTCATTTCATTGTGTCAAAATTTATATAGATCAATTTCAGTTTTATACACCTTTATTATATTCTAATTTGTTCTAAACCCTCCTCCTCCTTCCATTTACACTCCATTTGCTCACACTCCAGCTGTCTGGCTCCTGATTTTATTCTCAGTGTAAAGCACTTCGGGCTGCGTTTTATGTGTGACGGTGTTTATATGTAAACAGTGAGTGAACACAGCACCCAGTTCACCACAGCGAAATGTGATCCTCTGCATTTCACCCATCCATAAAAGAGCAGTGGGCAGCTGATGTGCAGCTTCTGCTTGGGATGGTACCTTGCTTACGACTACCTCAGTAGTACCTTCATTGGTCTGGGATTCGAACCAGCGACCTTCCGATCATAGGGCCAACTCCCTACCAACCGCCCCAAACCAACCGTTGCGTCATCTAATCTGAAACATGAATCTATATGCAGCTAAACTTCACACCCAAAACAAGCAAGGCTGCTTATGCAGAGTGAGCGGATACACCAAAACTTCATATGTAGTGCAGCAAGACTCTCGAGACATTTACTTTTAAGGATCTGGCATCATTGTTCCATGTAGACTTGGTTTGTGTAAAAATACTGATAGTTTCTTATGCGTACTGGAATTTTCACAAGATCTATAAATATAAAACTTAAAACAAGGTTCACATGGAAGTGTGTAACTGAAGCGAGAATAATTGCGTGTGTGTTGAATTGTGTAGAGCGTGTTGTGCTCGGAATATTGTTTCTGTTTGGGGTTTAAACCCTCGTGAGGACTTTTAAAATGCTCACAACTACCAGCATTATTCAGCAAATGAAGCTGCCCTTTAGGTGGCTCACAGCAAAATTCATACAAATCATTTCACTGAAAGAGCTGCATTCATCAAAAATACTGTGTGTGTGTGTGTGTGTGCTGTGTCACCAGATGACTGTAAAGCATTTTTTTGGTTATGCTGAGACATTTTTTTGTTCAAGCTTCTTTACACAAATGAGAATCATATTTTTTCAAATTCTAAAAAATGTTATGGCATTTGGTAGCGTAATGATTAGGGAGTTGGCCCCATGATCGGAAGGCTGGTGGTTCAACTCCCGGACTGGTTAAGGTACTAGTGAGGTACTCATGATTAAGATAGTCGCCCACAAGCACAGCTCCCATATGTGTGATGTGTTCACAATGACAGTAATCACTCACTCATTTAAATATTTAAATTTAACAAAATTGTTTTTAAGTGCAGCATAATAAATACCCAAGTTTGAGTAGTTGGTATGTGACTGTGTTTAGAGGTTTACACAGCAGGAGAGCAGGTTTTTAGGTGTTTGTAAGGACCTCATTGTTTGCTAAAAGATTTCGCCTGAATGTATGTGAGTACAGTCCTTAAGGACAAAACTGCTTTTCTAGAAAAGTTTCAGCCTTGATGTAAGGAGATCAGTGAGATAAAAGATTTGCTTCACTTAATCTGTATCACTGTATGTACTGAGCAAATAGTCTTTAACTTGAACATTTTTACCACTCTCATACTGCCAAACGTCTGTACAGCGGCTATATCTTAATAACAATTCTCATTTCAAGTGCATGAGAAGTGACCAGTAACGACACTGCAACATGTCACACCCCACGCACTTTAAAAACGATTTTTAAATGTTACACTTACTCTTCCCACCTTTCATGACATCATTGGTTCTTTGTTCTTTTAGTAGTAGTTCAGAGCCAATTTTGTGGCTTTTTTTTTTGCTCCACATGGAAAAATGTGGCACTGGTTCCAAATTGAAAGTTCCAGCAGTGGCAGCAGTGTTGTTGAAATAGGGCCATTTTAAAGCTGAAGTTTTGGTTACTGAGGGTAGGGTTAGATATAGCTGTAGTATTATTTACATCTGGTCACTATGGGAGACAATGTGTGTGTGAAAGAGAGGGTGTGTGTAATCCTCTTCTCTTCCATCTTGTTAACATCCATGTCTTTCTTTCTGTTAAACTTCAGCGGGATTTAAAAACAAGGGTGTGTGTTTGTTAAGGATTAATGTTTTTAGGAGGTTGTGAGGACGTGGCTGTCCCCTAAAAAACTTCTGTTCATTTTTTATGGTTTGTAGGGACATGTAAGGACCCCACATCAGGAAAAACAGTTATATAGAAAATTTCTGTTTTATGTGAGAAAGTAAAAGATTAGCTTTTGGTTACTGAGGTTAAGGTTAAGGTTAGGTGTAGCTGTAGTGTTATTCACATCTAGTCATAATGGAAGAACCTCACTAAGAAAGTAATGCTTTCGTGTGTGTGTGTGTGTGTGTGTGTGTGATCGTCTGGCAGCAAAGTGAAATCTTCATTCTCCTCCTCCTCACGTCGTCTCCTGATTTGTAGAAAGCAGCGTGAGAGAGTTTGTGCTTTGCTTCCCTCCTTATCTGCACTGCCTTTCTGTAGGAAGAGAAGTACTATCTCACCTCGCTAATTAAGAAGCTGGACACACACACACACACACACACTGAGCTCTCTGTCTTTCCGAGACTCGCACTCGTCTCTCTATCTCTCGCTGACAGCTGTTTAAACGGCGCACATGCGTACAGCACAAAAAACACCATTTCAATTAACTTGTGTCCTTTAAACGGAAATCTCCGACTCATTTTCTCCCTTCTCTCTCTCTCTCGGTCTGTCTGTCTGTCCTTTCTCTCTCTCTCTCTCTGCCTTGACTTAAACGGGGGTGAAGTTTCCATTGAAAACATGCTCGCTTACTGAAAGAATTGGGTCACCCTTTCTTTACTACTTTGCTAATTTCTTTTCTAATGAAGTTATACGTCTCCTCGGAGGCCAGCCACACGTCTGCCTGCATTGTTCGGCGGTTAATGAGGAGCCGAGTAGAGAACGCTCTCAATTTAAAAAACAATAAAGTGTCCACCTTAACCACGCCGGCGCTCTAATTACCGCCATAACGGGCTTTATGAGGTGGCCCGACCTCGCCATTTCCTGCCAAATAAACCTCCCTAAAATAGAGCCGATACAGCAGCAGCACTGGGATCTATTGCAGCCCAGAAGGGGCTTATAAGCTGACTTTGTCCTCTCTCTTAAACCCTTCTTCAGGGTTGTACATCACGTTTCAATATATGGATTTAATAGACGATTCGATGTCTGCTGATATTACAACGTCTGCTACGATGCAATTTCTGGTTTCCATTCGATTCGGGTGCGAGTGAGCAACATCATATGTGGATTGAACACCATCACTTCCAAGATGAATTAATTTTTGTCACATGCAAAGTTATACAAGTATAACACACAGTAAAATGCACAAGGATTTAGAAAATTGGTTAAGTTAAAAAATGTTGCAAGAAACTACATTTAAAATATAAATACAGGAAATAGACATGCTGTAAATGGTAACTGTACATGTTCACATTATGGAACAACTAGATAGATAAGATAGAGAGATAAATGATGTGCAAATTAAAATAGAGGTCAACAAACAGATTAGAGATTTGAGAAACAAGTTAAGGAAACATAAGAAACTAAATATAAGTAGAAGCAAATATGCAGAAAAATAGGTTTCCTAAAATTAACATTTATACTGTAAATGGTGATTAGATTGTTTTGTATTCTTATCACTAAAACATCATTTTATATTTTTTATTCCTGAGCTATATACTGTACATAAATAAATATACATTAAATGAATAACAGTCTTCTCTTTTAGTAAAATAGACCCGTTGATTATAAAGTGAGGTTACAATACGCTTGATGTCTGATCAGTCATTTCATTGTGGATCAATGCTATGACCTCGTCAGTTATTGAATTGATGTATTGATGTAGATCGAATGTGAGTGTGTGTGCCCTGCGGTGTGTTGGCGCCTGCCCAGGGTTGGTCCCTGCCTTGCGCCTGTAAGTTCCCGGGATGGGCTTGTACTTAGTATTTTTTGAAATGAGAACTTTGTATGTTTACTTAAGGTAGAATATTCAGGAATATCGGTATTTAATATTTTTTGCTTAGGATTACAGTTCATTGGAAAATATAATAAAGTTGCATGTGACGGAATGACAGTGACAGAATATTCAAGAACATCAGTATTTCTAACAATTTTTACTGATTACTTCAGATTACAATTAATTACAGAATATATTAATATTGCATATTTCACTTTTCCTTTCATTAAAATGTGTCAATGTGAAGAGAAATCCTTCTCTCTGTCATGCAGGCCCTGTTTTTAGTTTTTCCTCCTTCTCTATTCAGACAATGAAGAACTTGAAAATAGTTTTTTATATTTGATGACAGTAATAATATTAAACTTTAATACAGCTCCTTTAATACATTTTAAATTCAGCTTTCACTCGCTTCAAAACAGTGAAATTTTGCCTGGGCTGAGGTGAGGGGGATGTGGGAGTGAACTGGGAGTGACATGAGCAGGGAGAAGGGAGTAAGGTGGCAGTGAGGTGAGGGCAAAGTGGGAGTGTGTTGGGTGTGAGCTGAGGGGGAGGTGGCAGTGAGCAGGGAGTAAGATGAGGGGGAGGTGGGAGTGAAATGAGTGGAGTTGGGAGTGAGTGGGTGTTTCCCCTGCTCCTGCCCCCCACCCACGCTGTGTGTGGTTATTAGTTGGAGTGTGTGAGGCAAAATGACACAGTACATGGACCGTTAGCTCACTAACAAGCCGCCCCACCTCATTTCGCCACCCTCACTCCCAGATGGTGCTCCATTGTCTTGGCTCCCGGCCCTTCTCCCTCAACCTCCTCCTCGTTGTTAGGTTCGGGGCCTGGGAGCAGATCGTCTGCCCGAGAGAGACACACACTACACCCCCAGGATGCACGACATGTAGTACAGACCAACACCACCACAGCTAATTTATATTTTCACTCGGACACAGTAAAATCTCCACCGAGTCAGTAGGGTTGTTGATGGAGGACAGGCATGAATGTTATCTTCTCACTGGACCTCATTCACCAACATTATCTGAAGTTTTTTTTATAAATTTGTTTTGATGAAAAAAATGAAAACATTTAAATAGTGTAATTTTATACAACTGCAGTTTTGCGAAACCCAATTAGCTAATGTTTTGCTCAAACAGACATGCACTAAAATGTCCTAAAAGAGACCTTTTCACTGTCTGTAGGTTTTATTCTTACCTAAGAACTATTTTAAAAAATGACAACATTAGGCAATGTCAGAATCCTGAAAACTGCGTAAGTGGGTTTTAAGAACATCATTAAAATATTCGTTATTCCTGAACTCAACGAGACATTTAAATAAAAAACAATTCTATATTTAATAAAAATACACCTCCTGCTCAACATAAAGTGATATGCAATGTGTATGAAGTCTGATCGATGATCATTGAATTGGTGTATCAGTGTAGATTAATGTATCATTGCACCCCTACGAGCATCTGAGTCAGTAACGTGATGAAGTGGGAACAGTGATCAGTCAGTATAGATTCCTTAACACACAGGCAAGTTTCGTGTCCTGAGTGTGTGCTCAGCTGAAGGTGAGGACGATGTGTGTGTGTTGTGTTTGAGGGTGTGTGTGTAGCGTTAGCTCCGTGTCTCGCCGTGCTAAATCCCGCGGGCCGGGGAAGGCAGATGCAGATCAGATTTTCCTGCTATTGTTTTGTTCCTGCTCATTCTTCTCTCTGTGTCAACTCAGCATTTATTCCATCTGCAGGAGCAGCGCACTCGGCCTAAATTTAACCCCCGATGCCCTGACCTCACGCATCACACACACACACACGCACACACATACAGGCGGCGTGTCCTGAATATGTAGATGAGTGTTTAGTGTGTGTGTGTGTGTGTGTGTAATCAGGATTTTTAAGGATCCTACAGTCTGTCAGCCTCCAGCATCCCACACACACACAAGCACCAGCATATTTTAAACATTTCCATTTTTTTCTCCCTCACTCTCGTTTCTTTCTTTCTTTTTCTTTTCTCACAATATTTCTCTCTCCGTTTTTTACACCCATTTCTCTCACGATATTTTTTCTCTCTCCCTCATTTTTTCTGTTTCTCACTCTCATTCTCTCTGTCTGTATTTGTCTTTTTCTTCTCTCTCCTCTTATTTCTCTCTTGCTCTCCCTTTTGTCCCTCTCTCTCTCTTTCCTTCTCAATTCTTCTCTCTTATTTCTTTCTTTCTATTACCCTCTATCTTACCCTATATTTTTTCTTTTTCTCTTTCTTTATTTTTGTCATACTCTTTTTACTTCTTTCTCTCTTTTCATTTCAGTCTCTCTCTCTCTCTTTCTATATATCTTCCTTTTTTTGTCTCTCTCCCCTCTCCCTCTCTCTCTACCTCTCTCTCACTCCCTCCCCCTCTCTCCCCCTGCATGCTCTCTGATGGAGGTCTGAGTCAGGTCTGTAATCAGGACATTAATATTCTCTTTCTGCAAGTGTGTGCGTGTGTGTGTGTGTGAGTTTGCTGTGTGAGTCCCACTGCACATCTGTATGGAGCAGATCAGCCTCATCGCACTCCTTCAGGACACCAACACATCCATTTTTGTAATGAATAGCAGACGGACATTCTCCTCCTCCTCTCCCTCTCCTCTACTCCTTACCCTCCTTGTCTCCCCTTCTTCCTCTCCTCCTGTCCTACTCACCTCTCTTCCTCTTCTTCCTCTCCCCTTTTCACACTTACCTCTCCTTCTCCACTTCTTTCTCTCATCACCTCCCCCTCTCTCCATCCTCTTCTTCCTCTCTTTCCTTTTCCTCTGTCCTCCCCTTCTTTCTCTGCTTTCTCCCCTTCCTCTCCTCCTTTCCTCTCGACACACCCATCCTTCGTGTCCAAATGTTATTTTTTGTTGTTGGTGAATGGGTGAAGTGGTCAGAGTTGGGTGATGTGGATGCTGTTGCTGGTGCCAAAGCATGGGGCCCCTTTCCCACTGAAGTGGTGCCAGTGGCTGTTACCCAATTTGAACCCAGTGCCAAGTTTTTCTACCGAAACTTCCTGCTGGTCATGAATGTGAGAGATGGATGGAGTAATGTGAAATGCACCAGACCAAGCGCTGGCACCAACGCACTGGTAAAGAGGTAATTCAGGCTGGAATCACCGCTGAAAAGAATAGATTGGGTGATGTGAGGTTTGTCATCATACAGTGCCGTTCCACCATCGACCTGCAGAGGGAGCACTAGAGACTCTAATCAGCTCACACATCGGCCGCTCCAGAAATAAACTACATGCCAACTACCAGTACACTGTAAAACAAAAAGAGAGCTCTGTTGCTTTGTTTGACAAACGCTGGTCCAGTTTCCAAAGATTCTTTCACCGTTGCATTCAGAATTAAATTAGCAACCAAGCAATAATTAGATTACCACCACACCTTAAATATGTAGCTATGATACTGTCAAATGATGCTAAATTCATATTAACCATAAATGACAGCTTTAACAGTGAACAGTAAAATGTCAACGTATATGTTTTCAGCAACAATATTAACAATTATTGAAAAACAACAATATTAACAATTCTTACACATTTTGTGTTGCAAGTTACAAAAATGTTCAGAAACGTTCCCTTTTACACCAAGGTGTCAGCTCCCCTGGTCAAACGTTTGGTCAATAATGCTTTGCTCCAGACACTTTCTAACAACTTTGGAGTGAGTATTGTAGTTCCCTTTAAGGTGTGGTGACAATACAATAATCACTTTCTTGCAGATTGTGAATTCCACAGTGTAAGACTTTTTAAAAATTTGTCAAAATTTGCCAAAGTTTTAGGCAAATATGCAGAGCTCCAGTTTTGGACTGACAGTGTATAACATGCTTCAAACGTGAACAAAAACTTACAATAAAGATGAAATGAAGTGTTTTTATAATTTTATTCACTCAGATTCCAAACACAATTTTTATTTTTCCAACAAATTCTCTCTCTCTCTGTCTGTCTGACTAACTTTATATTAACCTCACACATTAAGACTCATCTTTCCTGTGATGCCAGTGAACAGCAATCTGCCATGTTAAGTGTTAGTTTGTTGCTCTGCTCCATCCTTTATCACCCCGAGCGTTGCTGTTTGTTTTTCCTGCTTCCTTCTCCTCTCCCTCTTTTTCTTTTCCCCATTTTTCATATCCCTCTGTTTTGGCTGATCTAATAGCTTGTGAAGTGGGTGTTTTACAGCACTGTGTGTGTGTGTGTGTATGGAGAGTGAAGTGGGGTCGTTTTCACCACACAAAGGCCAGATTTATGGCGGCTGCAGATGGAGCTGCTTTGATGAATCATGGAGCTGCTGGAGAGATTTACTGCCAGTCCAGACTGAACCAAACACCAGCCCCATACATGAGCCCCCAAAAACAACTGCCATCCCGAACACTTGCTGTCCCAAACACACCAGCCCTCCAAACACGAATCAGACCAAACACCAGCTGTCCCAACAGGCCCTAACAACACAAACATTCACAAACAATAGCCCGACAAACCAAACATCCCAATCCTGCACTGTCCCGTACACAAGCTCCCAAATACACAAGCTCCAAACATGAGCTGTCCTAAACACGGCCCCAAACACAAACCATCCCAAACACCAGCCCCATATATGAGCATCCCAAAACGCACACCAGCCACAAGCAGCAGCCCCGAGCCGTCCCAAAGACAAGCCACATCCCAATAACATGAATCATCCCAAGCGTCTCCAACATGAAGCATTCCAAACACAAGCTCCAAACCAGCCCAAACACACAAGCTGCACCAACCACAAACAGCTGCTCCAGTCTGTCCCAAACAGAAGCTGTCCCAAATATGAGCCACATCTCAAAAACATGAGTCATCACAAACACGAGCCACATCCTAAACACAAACTGTCCCAAACACGAGCCACGTTCCAAACATGAGTCACATCCCAAACACGAGCCGCCCCAAACACAAGAACCAAGCTGAACCCACCCCGGCTTCGACCCATACCCAGGCTGTAAGAGCAGCGCGTCCTGCTGAGCAGATGGATCGCAGACGTCTGTCTCCGTGTTTGGCTGAATCTCAGATTAGGCGCATCTCTTGTGTGTTTCTACAGCAGGTTGTGAGGGTGAAGCTGCACCAGCTGGCTTTCAGAAAAACGCCTTTTTTCCCTCCAACATGCACATGACAGTTTCAAATGTGTCTGCAGTTTTCAAGCTAAAATCACCTGTAAAAGTGGATGCAGACGTTGAACTGTCAATAAAATCTTGAGGAAGTTTCTAAAAAAGCCAATGTGTGTGACATGTTTAACCGACCGAATTATTCATAAGTTTTTATAATGATGAATTCTCCTGTCCACTTAAACTGAAGGATCTCTGGGGCAGTTGGTGGCATAACGGTAGGATGTTCGCCCCATGATCAGAAGGTCGCAGGTTCGAATCCAGGGCCGGTAAAGTTACCACTGAGGTACTTGTGAGCAAGGTAATGTCCCCAAGCACTGCTCCCTGGGTGCTTGTTAGCTGCCCACTGCTCCTTTACGGATGGGTTACATGCAGAGGTCACATTTCGTCGTGGTGCACTGCGTGCTGTGCTGTGGTGTTCACAGTCACTGATAATCACTCACTTTCACTTAATTAGCATAGTTCCTGGACCAGTAAAGGTACCACTGAGGTACTCCTGAGCAAGGTACTACTCCCTGGGCACTGCCAACTGCTCCTTCATGAATGGGTCAAATGCACATTTTGTGCATTGTGTGTTGTGTTCACAATGACAAATACGCACTTAAATCCCCTCCCCAAATCCCTGTAAATGGTTACAAGACACACATTCATACGAATTGGGACATGAAGTGGACAATATGCATAAATGTAATTATAAAAAGTGTTGCTGTAGTGTGTATTTATTTTAAATAAACATAAAATAACATAAAATAATCATGAACAATGGTATATATGTGTGTGTGTACATATATATATATATATATATTATATATATATATATATATATATATATATATATATATATATATATATATATATATATATATATATATATAAGAGTATATGTATATATGTATATACATGTATATATATATATGCAGCTCTTAAAGGGATACCTTTTATCGTCTGCTGGGAACTGGGCTTAATCTTAGATCAGGACTAACTCCCTCAACCGGCATATCTAATGATTTCTTAGACATTTAAATGTCTGCTTGAGTCACAGAGCAGCGTCAAATGATATTTTAGTTGCTTTTAGAGTTGACATGGTTGGAAGTGATTGTGTTAAATCAGCATATGATATTGTCTCATATCGATCACTGGCCAAATGAAACGAGATAGTAATGTGAGGTCAGTTCTCACCGTTTCTCAACTTCAGCACAAGGGGTAAGAGTACCACGACTGCCTCCTGTGGCACACTGGGCTCACTGCTCCCTTTTTCCCTCTGGCGTCCACATTCGATGTCCTCAGTCTGAATCTACTTAAAGAGGTTTTCCTCCTGTGAGCTTCACGCCCTAAAGGGAAGTTTGTATCGTCTGAGAGCACTTAGCTTCTTTCTTAGTTTTAATTTGTGACTGTTGCGCATCGGTAGCCCTTGAACCAGCCGCAGGACTGTGTCACTGTGGAGAGAACAGAGTAAATCCAGCTCGGCCTGCGGCAACGCTTAAAGCTCCTGCTCACTGTCTCGTGGAGTGTGTGCCGAGATGCTTTTAAAACACACAACCGTTGTATGGGGTTCGCTTAGTGGAAGAGTACAGATCATTTACTGCTGTACAACTTTACAGAATTAAAGTCCTCGATCTCTGAGTGTGTGTTGTGACCGATCTCGTGTATAATGTACTTTGAGTTTGAGAAAATGCTATAGAAACCTAACAAACAATAATATGATAATCACAAAAACCTCTCTGAGTTGGTGCTTGTAGAAGCCCAGATATGTTACATTTTCAACATTTATCAGACTCTCACCCAGAGCTCAGGAACATTTGAAATTTCTTCTCACCATTAGACCTAGTTTAGCAGGTTGTGGTAGACAGAGAGAAGCGTATGTACCAGAGCTAGCACATTTTTATATTTATAATTACTCTTGCATCACTGCATTTAGCAGATGGCTATCTTGTTTAGAGCAACTTCTCTTTCTATCGACTTTCAGGGACAGTTTCTGAGACAACATGGGATTAAGGCTCTTGCTCAGAACCCCTGCAGGTACAGTGTTGCTGGAGTGTATTAGTAAACCCGTTCAAATCTTGTCCAGGTAAGTGCCTTAAACGATTAGACCACCACCATCCTTATAGCCTGTTGGTTTAAAAATGACCATAATGACCCAAATGACCCACAAAAAACCCAACAACTAAATATTGGCACTCGTAGTCAGTCTCCCTGGGGTTTTGCTCAGAGACCCAGTGAATTTTTTTAATCTCTTGAACTCCATGTCTAGTTGCTCAAAGAGACGAGGCAAGAGAGCGTCTGTAGATGCAGTAAATGTAAAACATTAACGCTAAAGGTCATGGGGTCACGGACGTTTCTCAGGGGCAGTGGTAATGTAACATTAGTGAATTGGCCCCTGGTGATCAAGTGGTTGCCAGTTTGAATCCCAGGCTGAGGTACTCATGAGCAAGGAACCGTCTCCAAGAACTTCTCTCTGGTGTTGCTATAAGGCCACTCTACTGCCCTTCCATGAGAGCTAGATGCAGAGGTCGCATTTGGTGCACTAAAGGCTGTTCATACGACAATCACTCCTCACTTTGCTCCATATGGGGCAAAAAGATTGTGATTTCTTTTGAAGTGACTCAGGGTTAGGAGTGAGTAGCCCAGAGGTCATGGCACTTTCTCTGATGGAAATAGAATGTTTGATCATTGTGTGCGCCATTATGTACAGCGTCTCCCGAGGCGACGGGCTTTTATATTTATGAGCTGTTGGGGTGGTGAACTCACTCCAGATTGTCTACCTGCTAACGGCTCACACCAGGCCAGGTTCCGCCTGATTCCAGGCCACTCGTCTCTCTCTCTTGTTGCTAAATTACGTTTCTAATCGTTGGCAGTGGTGTAGCAACATTAGTTTGAAATGTTCTATCGGCCAAGACAAAGCTAACTGTTGTTGTGGATCCCATGGACCATCTGCATACACACACCAGTTTGTGGCCAGAGGTTCCCACAGACAGTTTTAATTGCTCCTGGAGGGAAACTCATTTCATTATTGGTTGATGCTGCTGCTCTGCTTGTGTCCCGTGACCACGCAGCTGCAGCACAGCAGCTGCCGAGGTCAGAATCTCAAACCACAGAAAAACGCCCAAGTGACAAGGACCGGCCCGCTCACAGCACAGGATGTGTGTGTGAGTGAGTCTCTGTCAGCATTTGTGTGCGATCGCATGTGTGCACATGCATGTGAGCATGCACTGTATGAACACATGCATTTCTGTAAAAGGAGAGGCGGGTGTGTATATGTGTGTACATGTGCATGGGAGTGTGTCTACATGCATAATAACACAGGTGTGTGTGCATGCTTGACAGTGTGTCTTGTGTGTGATGTTGACTGTGTGTATGTTGACTGTGTGTGTCTGTGCATGCTTTGACTGTGTGTGTGTGTCTGTGTGTGCATGCTTGTCAGTGTGTGTGCATGCTTGACAGTGCATGTGTGTGTGCGCGCGCATGCTTGACAGTGCGTGTGCGCGCATGCTTGATAGTGCGTAGCGCTGTGATGCTTGGATAGTATGTAGAAGTACAAGATGCTTGATAGTGCGTGAAAGCGCGCATGCTTTTGATAGGTGCAAAATGATGCTTAGCAGTGTGCTGGTATGCTTGACTGTGTGCATGTTGACTGTGCATGCTTGACAGTGCGTGTGCGCGCATGCTTGACAGTGCGTGTGTGTGCATGCTTGACTGTGTGTGTGTTTGCATGCTTGACTGTGTGCATGCTTGACTGTGTGCATGCTTGACTGTGTGTGTGTGTGCATGCTTGACTGTGTGTGTGTGTGTGCATGCTTGACTGTGTGTGTGTGTGTGTGTGCATGCTTGACTGTGTGTGTGTGTGTGCATGCTTGACTGTGTTTGTGTGTGCATGCTTGACTGTGTTTGACTGGTTTGTGTGTGTGCATGCTTGACTGTGTGTGTGTGTGGTGTGTGCATGCTTGACTGTGTGCGTGTGTGCATGCTTGACTGTGTGCGTGTGTGCATGCTTGACTGTGTGCATGCTTGACTGTGTGCATGCTTGACTGTGTGCATGCTTGACTGTGCGCATGCTTGACTGTGTGTGTGTGTGTCTGTGTGCATGCTTGTATGTGTAAATAGCTGTGTGTGTGTGTGTTGTCCAGTCTCTAACAGTATTTGTGTGCTTACTGGAAGCAGGATGTTGTTAATTCCCCTCATGTATTTATTGGACAGTATCTTCATGACGCCGTATTAAAAGACTGCACCTAATAAATACTGGTGGTAAATCTACAGCACATTTCTTCTCAAACTCATACACTAGCATGCAGTAGGAGAAGAGAATTCTGGCATTGATTTCTCTTAATCGCTCAAGCTGACAGTCTAACAACACATTTATTAGGACATACTCTAATACAACATGTACAAAAACAGCAGCAAATTAACTTTTGTTCTTCTTTACAGTTTTAAGCTCTGCTTTAGTCTGAGCTTTTGTAGCATTAAAGGTTAATCCCAGTCAGGGTTGCGGAGATGGGAGCCCAGCACGGGACTTGTACATCTGTTAATTAACGGTAACTGACACTCCTTTTCAACCGATTCTACACGGGAAGTAAAGTTGCGTGATGTAAAAGGGATAAAGATGGTGTGTATGTACCAGAGACTGGAATTTAAATCTCATCAGCAGGTGATTAAAGCTTTGTGCCTCATGTCTGCTGTAAGAGGACAAACAGAGCAAATTCTATCAGTAATGAAAGTGAGTGATTATTTGTCATTGTGAACACATCCGTGAAAGAGCAGTGAGTAGCTGCTGTGCAGAGTCCGGGAAGCATTGCTTGTGGACAGTACCTGGCTCATAAGTACCTCAATGGTACCTTTGCCGCTTCTGAACTTTAACCGGCAACCTTCTGATCATGTGATCAACTATTTAACTGTTACACTACCAACTGCCCCAAGAGAGTGTGAGGTGTAGCAGGAGAGCTGGTAAAACCCAGCGAGGTCGGGGGTTTGTTGGCATGCTGAGAGCTAACTGGATTGTGAGTTTTATTAACGTCACCCAAAACACCGCTGCAGATTTAAGCCAGATTTACACCAGGAGCCCATGAATCTGTGAAGTATTAGCTGCAAACGAAAAATTCTGTGTGTGTGTGTGTGTGTGTGTGTGTAGAGTGAAAGTGTGACACTTTAATCCATGTTTTAATGTCTCATTAAAGAGCCACAGGATTAAGGACAATGAGCTGCTCTGGAGAGGATTTTAACCACTTTACTCAACTTCTCTCTCTCTCTCATTCTGTTTCTCTCTCACACACTCACTTCCACTCTGTCTCTATTTAAATGTTAAATAAATCTGCTGAGTACACACACACACACGGTAGTGTTGAGTCTATACCCTGTCTATGTTTGATGCGTCTTATCCATACAGTGATAAATAAGTTGTGTATTTGTGTTGTTAGATGTAGTGTTTTCCCCTTCACCCTTTTTCATTCTTCATTCTCTCTTTCAATCGCTCATTCACTCTTTTTTCTCCCTGATTCTTTCTCTATCACTCTTTCCATTTCCTTTTTCCTTCCGTCTTTCCCTCACTCACTCACTAACTCAAGCTTACTCAATCACTTTTTCTTTTCCCACTCTTTTCTTTTCCACTCATTCTTTCTATCTCTCACTCTTTCTTTCTTTTTCCCCATTCACTCTTTCTCTTAAACCCTTCTTTATCTCCCTCTTTCTATCTGGTACTCTCTTTTTCTCCTGCACTCTTTCTACCTTTCCTTACCTCTTTCTCTTACTCTCTTCTATCTTGTCCTCCCTCTCCATTTCTTTAGAATTAGAAAAGCAAAGCAAAGATGATCAATTACATAACTTCCTCCTAACTATTTTCCCGGTACACTGTCCCTGCATCATAGCTATCCACTACAACAGGGCAGTGTTGGGAGTAACACAATTACTGTAATATATTAGACATTACTAATAAATATTCAGCAACATATATATACACACAAATACTGATGTAAACATGTGTTTTTGGGTTTTAATGTGGAAATTGTTTGTGGTGGCAGATGCAAGTTTAACAGCATTTCACTGAGACTCTGCTGTGAAGGTTGGGACTGAGTTGAGGTGTGTATTGTGTTTGGTTGTAGAACTGCTGCAGCTGAGCGTCTCTGGTCCGGAGCTCAACACCATCCTCTACTGTCGGATTCAGCAAGCACCCGAAATTACCCAGGGTAGGAGCTTCTGTCTCACACACACTTACGAGTTAAAGCATTTTCACTGCAGATGGGTTCAGAGGGCATTTGTGGCAGAGGAAAGCAATTACAGGCCCCATAATCCCGCAGGGCTCAGAACTGCACCACTGCAGAACCAGGTCCAAACTTCACACACACATACACACACTCGACCTTGAGGCCGTATGTAAAAGTACTAATGAAACTGGTGATGTTTGGACATGTTAAAGTGAAGGCCAAAACCAGCTCTTATTAGCATGTGTTCAGCAGCACAAGCCTTAACCTCATCCATCAGTCGAGCAGGAAACTACTTGTGAAAAAGTATTTAAGCTCCACTACATGCTCCTGTTTTAACACAGTAGTTGGCTACACTAAAAGCTAACTACATCCAAACTCTTTCATCCAGTAATATTGAATATTTGTGCTGTAGGGTACACTTAACGATAATTCATTTTAAAATGAAACATGTTCAAAGTGATGTGAAATTGTTTAACAATGTAATGTGGATTCCATAATAATTAGGGAGGGGTTTTGGAGGTAGTGAGTGTTTCGATTTTTGGCTCATATAAGTTCTGTCCAGTTGGCTTTTAGTCATAAATTTTGATAAATACAGTCACAGATTCTTGCGTCCGTCTTGGCCAAGGTGGACTCCATCCTCCGACTCCATCTGGCAGCTGCCAAGAGTGTGCTGTGATGCAGTGAGACACGGTGTTTGCACTTGCACTGAAAAAGTAAAAAGTTGTAGTTTCATTACTAATGCGTCACTGAAAAAAGTGAAGTTTGTAGTGTTGCTAATTTTAGTTAGTCCCCAAAACTGACAACAGCGAGGTGACTGGAGGGCCAGGCAGGTAAAACCAGACACGTGGGTGTTGAGGTGTGCTGTGTATTTCTCTTGCCTCAGCAGCATGTGTTTGAGTGTCTGATTTTCATCTTGTGAAAGAACATCAAATACACCTCATTTAGACCAGAGCATTCAGCACCTCTAACGCCATCTGTTCTACTTTACATATACACACACACACACTTTTTATATCTTGTGGAGTTCTAATCCATTATACTGGTTTGCTTTGTTCCTTTTCAAACTAGAATTTGTGAGTTTTGCTGGACATTCAGTATTCTAGATTTGTCATATACTGTACATAGTTATACAACATGTAGTGAAATGCAGCCTCATTTGTAAGGCGCCGCTAAAGGAATAATTGAGGACAAAATTGACAATTATAGATACATTTATTGTCACTGTACATATATATATATACATACTCTATGTATATGCAAAAAGAAAGATTAAGCATCATGTGCACACAAAATATTTTTGTGAACACCAGGAAGCATTTTTCATGGTTAACTTTTTTTTCTCACTTCATCTGTTAGGGGCTGTGTAGATTTGTTCCTAAGACAAGAAGATTAACATTAGAAACAGAAAAAATGTAGACGATATATAGAATTTGCTAACATAGAGATGTCCGCTATAAGCAGTACATGTGTATCAGCAGTCAGTGATGACCACAAACTTGCAAGGAAACAGTTGCCATTAAAGACCATTTCCCTGGTCTTTAACAGCAACTACTCCGACCTGAGGAGTGAATATTTTCATCAGGTGACTCATTATCGAGGAAGTGTTTGTCCTACGAGTGATCTGAGACATAAAAGAAACTTTTCCGTGTAAAATGCTGTGAAAAATGTCCTTGAAAAGCTGTTTTTAAAACAGACTAGTCCAGGTTTATGGAGTCAGATTTGTGCTAAAATGATAGCACGAAACATGTCAAGTATCACACAAATGTACAAGTTCAATAGAATAAATCCCATTCTGACACAAATCTAACAGGGGTGGGCGCCCCATTGGCTGATTGACAGCTCAGTGGCCACAGTTCTGGGCCGTGCAACATTTTGGCACAAATCTGATTCCATGCAGGTTTAACATGGTTTATAGTGCAACTGAGTGTGTTAGCAAACACTTTCTATATACTTTCTGTATTAGTTTTACAAATAAGGTTTTGAAGTCATTTCACAGAAATCTGAAGGTGACAGATTAACTTAAAACTTAAAAAAGTTGTGTTTAAGAAGGAATGTGTAATACTCACAAGAAGAACCTGGTGTTGCAAGTAAAGTTCAACAGTATATAGTAATTATTTCAACTCATTGTTTTAAGTCTAGTTTTAACTTTGTATTGCTCTCTGTAAGAAATTTCTGTTTGGTGTTTCACTTACAAGTTTACATTCTACATGAATAGTACAGCTCAATCAGGTGTAACGTTGATGTAAAGTTGTAAGTAAAACACCGAACATGAATTTCTTTCAGAGAGCAATACAACGTTAAAACTAGGCATGTATTTTTATAAGTGCATTTTCAAATATGTTGGGCCTTTCGTTTGCACACCCCCACAGAATCTAGCGTTTTGATAAATGTGTGTTTATAAAAAAAACTAAAAGTTGGCCCTTAATAAGTTGAAATAATTACTATATAAGTGGACGTTGCATCTGATTGACCTGCATGTGTATGTACATTACTAGAAAAAACACCCAATATATTGCTGTTAAAATGTTACACCTTACAATACATAGTTATTAAATATAGAGCTGAAAACTCAGTTAGCTGAATCTGCATAAATGATTGTTTTAAGTTGAAGTAAAGCAAGTAAGTTAACATCACTTATTTATCAACTCTAAAAATGAGTGTATACACACAGCACGGCTGGGATTGTAACCTGAGTGTGTGTTCATGTATTTAGGGGGTTATGAAGACCTGGCTGTCCCCTAAAACCACTGGTCATGTTTCATGGTTTACGAGAACGTTGTGGTAGGTGAGAACCAGGCTCCATAAGGAAATATGAGTTAATATATGTGGTGCATGTTTTACGGTAAAAGAGGTGCGTTAGGTGTAGCTGTTGTGTTCATTTACATCTAGTCATTATTGGAGTTGATAGTAATACAAGAGATAGTGTGTGTTTGTGTGAGTTTGATCTGAATCAGACATGGCAGCGTCTGATCTTGACCACTCACGTCTCTCCCACGTGTCCGATCTCCCGATGACACTCTGATGCGCGTCTGAATAATGAAACTGAAAACTCCAAATCTGTCCAATTTGGGCCTAATGACGGAGGAGGAGGAGAAGCTTCCAGCACGCAGCAGCTGAGAGAGAGAGATGGAGCGAGGGATGAGGGAGGGATAATCGAGCATGACAGATGTATAAAATGTGCCTCAGAGTAATTAAAGCGCAGCGGCTTTGCTGATCTCTCCACACACACAGAGGCCGAAATGAGCAACTTTCACACAGCTGGGGTCGTTTGGAGACCGGCACATGCACAGAGGCACAGGTGGAGCACAGCGGCCCAAACCAGAATCAGAACTGGCCATCTCATTACCAGAAGGAAAAGCAGGAAACGCTGTTCCTGGGGGGAAAAAAACATGAAAGAAGTACACACTTCCTTGCTACTTTCAGAACGGGAGAGAAAACCAGAACAAGTGACAAACTTCATCAGCATGATACAGAATGGTGAGAGAGTGTGTGTGGCTTTACTGTAACAGCAGTGCTTCTGATAAATTTATCCACTGCTTCCTACAGCCTATAAAGGGTCAATAAATTAGACAACATTCATGTGGTACGTAAAGGGTATTTCTAACAGAACAAAGCTAAAAATGAGAAACTATTAGTAAATCCTTTTCTGATTTGACTTGAAACAGCAGCTGAACTTAAGTTGAACCATTCAGATCAAATCACATTCACGCAGACATAGCCAGAACTTACCACGTTAAGTTCATCTGGCATCTTCACATTCAGTTCTGTAACGTAGCAGTTCTGTAAAGCTGAAAATATGCTCATTAAAAGCTCATATAATTGAATTGCAGAATTTAGGCCCAAGTAAATGTCAAAGTATGTCAATATGAATAACTGATCAAATCATTATCACTTTATATACTGGACGTTAGCATAGCAATCAGCAGTGAGCAGGTTAGCCAGACCACACCCCTGAGTAGCTCCTGTAGATAACTGGACCTGTAACCTGTAGTGGACAAACAATTAAAGGTCTGGGTCCAGCTGCAGCGATGAGGTATTTAAAGGTACAGCAGAGAGGAGTGTGTTCAGTGGTGGAGTCACTAGCGTGTAAAAGTACACACGCACACCTGCTACTGAACCCATCTCATCCTGCTGTGTGTGTAAAACCCTGGTGGAGTTATTAACATAAGAAAATGAAACACCTTGAGAGCAGTGTGAACATCACACACCCCAGAGAGGGTTGTTTTTGCTCTAATTTTGTAAATGTAAAACATTTTAACTGTCACTGTGCACACACTTCCATACGAAACTTACGTTGGCACCGGCGTTAAACAACACGTCCACTAGAGCGCAGAGTCAGGGGTTTCCAACAACAGTGAAATGGAAGTGGTAATGATCTAGTCATCAGTGCTGGGGAAGCTACATTTAAAGTGCATCTTTTCATGCTACTTGTGATAAAAGTATTTAAGCTCCTGTTTTAAAATAGTAGTTACATACATACAAGCTACAGAGTAAAAGTAGGTAACTACATCCATAAAGAATTCATCCAGTAATACTGTACAGTCAGACATATTTGTAGTGTACAGTACTCTTAAATTAAGCTAGTTCATTAAAGATGTGAAACATGATGTTACTTATGAAAATCTAAACTTTAACAATGTAACGCCAAATCACAAGGGTTCAATGACCTCTAAGAGGAGGTTCAGATTTTCACAGGTACAGTAGCCAATCAGATGCCACTTCTGCCGATTTAATACAACAAAGACACCTGCTGGTTGAAAAGAGTGAAAAGTACTAGTTTTTTAAATCAGCAGCATCGCAAATTTTAGTCAGCTACCCCCCACCACTGCTACTAAAAATATTTCAAAAGCAAAGTGAAGGTGGTTTACATTTACAGCATTTAGCAGATGCTCTTATCCAGAACGACAGTTCCCCTGAGAGCAACTTAGTGTTAAGGGTCTTGCTCAGGGACCCAGTGTGGGGTAACGCCAGAGGTCGGATTCCAACCCACAACCCCTTGGTCCAAAGGCCAGTGTCCTACCACTAGGCCAGCGTTTCCCAATCCCGGTCCTCGCACCCCACCGCTCTGCACATTTTCCCTATTTCCTGCACTGCCGCGCGCTGGTCCTACGTTGCTAATTAGCTGATTAGTAGCATCAGCTGTGCTGTTGGTCAGGAAAGTCGAATCTGTGCAGAGCGGTGGGGCGCGAGGACCGGGATTGGGAAACGCTGCACTAGACCACCAGTTTAGTCTATACATTGTTAAAATATATTTACACATGTAGACTGAGAATTCTTTTCAAATATATTATGCACAAAAATGTTATGCACAAAAATTTTCTTTGTTACCATCCAGCTTTTTAAAAATTCTCATCTCCTCGCTGCTGTTCTGTTCACATTTCAGTTCCTACGGCTGGGTCAAATAACAGCAGAGAGATGTTAAGAGTTTCTTACCATCTCATATACGCCGTCTTCAAAATGTTCTGTTTCTTCTTCCTGACTCATGAACCAGCATCCACACTTTCCGCTAGCGTTGCTCCGCTCCGTCTCCATTCATTAACTGTCTGAAAAACCTGCGCAAATACAAATTAAAGAGAACATACAGTACAGCTAGAAGCCTGTCAGATAGATGTCTGTGTCCATCTTTAATGTTGAGTATAATGTGATGAAGACGAGCAGCTCAGATGCATTTAATCAATACATGCAATACGTCTATCATTTCTTTTTCAAATTACAACCTAAATTTCCCCCCAAAAAACTTTTCAGTATTTGTTTCCAACACCAAAATGAAACGGTTCATTCTGAATTCCAATTTCACACTGACAAATAAAAATGCAAGAAAAAAATGCTGTAGATGGATAGAAATACAGGCAAAGGAGAGAGTGAATGAGAGAGGGATGGAGAAAGGGACAGAGGAATGGAGAGATTTAGAGAGGCAGGGAGGGATGGAGAGATGGAAGAGAATATGAGAGTGGGAGAGGATGATAGAGAGACGGAAGCGAGGGATGGAGAGATGAAGAGAGGGACAGGAGAGAGGGATGTAGATAAAGAAGAGCGTGATGGAGAGGGAGAAATAGAGGAGGATGTGAAGGTGGAGTTTTGTTGTCAGGTCAGTAGTAAATGACTATTCTAGAACTCAACAAGCGACACCAGCGCACGTCTCATCTCATGCCATTTCACACCGCCTCTGATGAATTGGCACGCGGCGTTGAGGGTGTGTGTGTGTGTGTAGGTTGGCATGGTGCGGCGCTGACGTGTGGATGCGCGGTGGCTAAGTGAGATGGATGGGGTCGGCACGCAGTCAAACAAAAGCCTCGCTTACTGTCACACACACACCTCACAATCTGTCACACACACTTCACAATGTCATCTATCTCACGCTTACCCAGCCTCAACACACACACACACACACACACACACACACACACACACACACACACACACACACACACACACACAGAGTGTTGTGGCCTTGTGTTCTGGTCAAAACATCCCACATCAGCCTGTTTCACTGCTCTCTCACACACACACATAACCATGCAAACTGGCCCTGACACACACACCTCTGTCACACTTAATCTGAGACGTCTCTCTTTTTTAGGAAACACACTCTGCTGGAATGGTCTCATGGTCAGACTAAAACTAAAAACAGGACAAATTGTGGAGAGACACACTTTCTAGTACTGCTGTCTTTGAGGCATCCTTCCATTGAATCGCACATCATCATCATCATCAAGAATAATTAGGAACTCATAATCTCACTTTTCAGGTCTTAAAATAATCAGATAAAACCTGCAGCGTGCGCACACACAAAGCAATACACACACATTAATAGTATATTAACAGATTGTGTGTATATTCATATTAAACTTCTACAAAAGCACATTCCAGTGTTGTAACTGCAGTTTTTCTCCACTTAACTGCTGTCTGTAATATTTACTCATATTGTGAAGACCTCACGTAACTGAAATTGCACATTTTCATTTACTACTTCTAGTTTAAGTCTACATTAGTAGTTTAGTTACATGTGTATATACACTGCGAAGCTGGGCAATAAAAATGAGGCAAACACTATTTACATTATTCACGGCTTCTCCCTTGTGTCTTTATAAGACTTTACAGAGCCGTCTTACAGCCTTTCACAGTGTGCTGCATCAGTGCTGTTCCATTCATCTGCCGTTAAGGGTGGTCTTGATGTGTGCCAATGTGTTAATTGGACACTAATTGAACAGAGGTTAATGACCCTATAACTAGACGCCGCCTGCTCTCATCAGTGCCTTAAGTGTTTGGATTAAGCACAGTATTCACTCTTGTTATGCTCTGAAGGGTGAAGCTGAAAGTACGTATAGAGACTGTGATCAACTGTGTGCCCAGTACTGCATGTGCCTTCTTTATACTCTGGAGAAACTGAACCACGTCGTCTCGTCTACCTTTTACTTTTTTTTAGTTTTTCACATCAGACTTGAAACTTTGACATAAAAGCAGTTTTTAGTCATAAGGACGCTCACACCCTAAATGTCCTCAAAAACAAATATAATCTTGAATTTATTTGTTCCTCATTAATGTTGCCGAGCACTAACACAAACACACAGGCACAAAGCAAAGGTCAGTGCAAATACAGTCTGCTAACTGATATTTTAAAACAGCAAGGAAAGCAAGGAAAAGCAGTGTGAACTCCAACTAAAGCCAGGATGTGTTGCAGCTTCTGTTTTAATTTGCCACATACATAGCTATACAAATTCAACATGTAGTGAAATGTTCCCTGAACGACTCTAACACAAATCAAAAGAGAGAATTTAGAAATTAGAAGTTCACAACATGTTGACTTAAAGAACTCTTATAATAAAGTAAAAAACTAAACAGCAGAGGAGATATATATATATATATATATATATATATATATATAGTATAACAACAGGTTCAGTAGCTAAATGAAGTTTATTTCCTAATGTTTCACATAAAGGAATTTGCTTTGTGGCGGTACAGACATTAAGAACAAAATGATGTAAAATGTGTGTATTTATGTACAGATACTAATATAAATAGGAGAAAATAGGAGAATATGGATACTGCTGTACAAATTAAAAAGTACAGACATTTTAAAGATATGCAGATTTTACACTATAGACAGTAACTGTACATGTGCATATACGGGTAAGAAACTATATATGTAAAGTGTAGTGTTTGCCTTTTGTTGCAGAATGAACACTGCTTATGAAAAACACTCTATTAAGGAACATTTATCTTACAATACATTACATTCATTTATTACATTTAGTGTCTTCTAACATTTAAACTAATCCATTAGTTAATTTCTGATTTGAATTTTCAGTCTTACAAATGAATGAGTATTTAATTACATGACATTTGTATAACTATGTATGTGACAAATCATAAAGTTCGATTTTTTTCGTCCTCACAAATGCCTAAAAAGTCAGCTAAACACACTTGAGTTGTGGAGTGTTTTGTGTACAGCAGCTGCATTAGATTAGTGTCTCCTGCTGAATTATTCAGCATTTAGTCAGACAGCTCCTCTGGCAGAGAAAATATTCAGTGCTACAGTTTATAATGTGAAGTACAGTCTAAAAGACCCGCGTTCATGTTTGTGTGATGTTTAAACACACACAGGGCAAGCCTCCGCGCACACTCACACACACATTTAATACCATCACTGCTATAAACCACACTTCCACTCCAGCCGAACCTAAATATTTGTTGGAGACTGTGAACTGAGACCGAGCTATCACTACATGTAGACAAATAGTCTCATTACTTATATAATTAATAAACATACATTATATATTGTATACAATTGTATATACAGTAGAATTACTATACACTGTCACTAGTGTGTGTATCATCACGTGTTGTATTCTCTGCACATATACGTATATATCCTTGTTTCACTTTTTTGAAAGTTTTAATGGTTGCAGTCAAAGAGTGGTTCAGGATACCTTTCACTGTGTATTGTACCTGTATAACTAAGCATGTGACCAGTAAAGAATCTTGAACACTCACACACAAATAAATAACCACAAAATCTTTTTTTCTGATTCAGACATATGACTTACTCTGCTCACTCACTCACCCCTTACAGCATGTGTAGCTCATCATCACAATTCAGCGACATGAAACTGAGTTTTGTGACTTAAGGGTGTGTGGATTCTCTCACATGATGAAGATGAGACTCGTTCAGCCCATAAATCACCTGCCTAATGAGCCATTGTTACATTAAAGTGAAACCCCAATTTCAGAGCCGTTCCATGTTTAAGGCTGATGTATGAGTTTGTGGAGTGAAATCTTTCATCTGAGTCCTGAGATTAACTCGACTATTAATAGGAATATTATTAGGACAAAAAGAAGCTAAATGTTTCAGAACGTCAGTGAAAAGCAGATTTACAGGGAGCTAATGAGAATGTGTTTAGTTTTTTGTTTTAGACAAACCAACCTGGAGGATGCAGTGAGATCACATGCAATTTATGCTCTTCACATTCCAGACTCTGAAACAAAATGGTTGATTGATACCAAAAAGGGTCCATTTCATTGCATTGTATCACTAGGGTGGAATTTGGGAGCGTTACTCCTTGGTAATATATTTTGTATATTTTATGTCCTATTTATATATTGTTTATTCCATGTGCCCTATCTGTTCTTTGTTCTCTCTATTTCTTGCTGCACTGTGTAAACTGGAGCCACATCTTCTCGTCTCTCTGTATATCTGTACAATATATAGAAGAGATGACAAAGTTTACTTTGACTTTGACTAATATTGAGCATAGCTCTTCAAACAGACACAAAATATCAATAATCCAAATGCAAAAATCAGACTGTTTTCTAGAAACTCACACTGAGAGCTGCCACGTGATGTTAGAGAGAGAGCAGGAGGAATTCATAGACGCTTCCAGCGAAAACTTTTCTTCCATTTTTATTTTTTTCTATTTCATTTTATTTTTTATAAAAAGAAAATGGAAGGTAGGAAATTACCAGACATGGTGCTATACACAAAGATAATCTTACCATGACATGCTCCGACATCTGTTTTTTCTTGCGAACAGCAACACAGTTTTCAGTTAAATCAGGTCTTGAAATCTGTTTTCCATTTTTATAATTTAGAATCCTGAAACATAAATCATATCTTGAAAATCTTTTTACCAGTTTTTATTCTAGAATTGTAAATCCAAATGAGCTGTTGGAATCTGTTTTCCGTTGTTTTGTTTCAAAATCAGAAATCCATGTTATGTCTCACATTCTGTTTTCTGATTTTTGTGCTAGAATCTGCAAATATCTGGCAACCGTGATTGGAAGAGGTTTTCTAATTACCTCTCCCTGCCAGCTGTGAGGGCCTCTGGGTTGTGTGTGTAAGAGCTGGTGTGTGCTTGCTGTTGTCACAGTAGCACAGGTATCATCAGCAGATGGTAAACTGAAGAGGTGAGTTTGGCTGCTGGAGGTGAGTGGGTCTGGTTGTCATTTCTAATGATTTTGATGCGAGGCTAAGAGAGATGTGAGAGAGCAGAGTGAGTGTGTGTGTCTCTAACAGGGCTTAATGTTTAACACTCTCTCCCCGTGTGTGTAAATAGGGCCAGTTTAACACATTAACACACTTCTCATCTCTGACCTCTCCTCCTCAGCTATCTCACCTCTCCTCCCACATCCTCACCTCCTCTCTATCCCCACCTCCACCCTCCCCCTCTCTGCCCCTCTGTCTCCTCCTTTCCTCCGCTCCCCTCACCTACGGTCTCTATCCTCTTCTCCCCTCACATTCCCTCTTTCATTTCCCATATCCCCTCTCTCCACACTCTCCTCTCTTTTCACATCACCTTTCCTCCTCTCCTCACTTCCCCATTAACCACTCTCTATCCTTTGCTCACCTCCTCTACAGCTCCTCACCATCTCAGCTCATCCTCCATCACCAACTCCTCTGTCCTGACCTCCTCTCCTCGCCCACTTCTCCACTCTTTTCCCTCTCTACTCCTGGTCTTCCTCTTGTCACCTCGTCTCCTTCATCTCCCCTCCTAACATCCCTACCCTCCCCATCGCCTTTCCCTATTTAAGTTCCCTTTATCCCTCATTTCTCCTCCTCCACCGTCATCTGCCCTCCCCTCTACCCTTCCACTGTCATCTCCTCCCTCTCCCTCCCCCCTCTACCATTACCGTCATCTCCCCTCCCATCTCTACCCTCTCCACCGCCATCTCCCCTCCCCTCTCTACCCTCTTCACCGTCATCTCTCCTCCCCTCTCTACCCTCTCCACCGCCATCTCTCATGTCTCTAGCCTCTCCTCCTGTCTTCCCTCCTCCCCTGTCCTCCAAAGAACTACTACGTGAAAACTGCAGCAGTGAGTGGAAGCTGTATAAACTGTCCTCCAGTGAATGCAGCATGACGTCCCCTATTTTAACAAATCAGTTATTACATTATTAATGCATGTTTGTGCATTTTGTATAGACACTAGACATTAAAAACCTCAACTCCACACCACACTGCAGCATGACTACACTCCAGAAATGCAGTACACTCGTCCCTCACCACTTCGCGCTTCGACTTTCGTGGCTTCACTCTATCGCCGTTTTTTCAAATATATTCATTAAAAAGTTGATCGAGACAAATGATACAGCGCACGCTCGGTTGTCTGAGTCAATTATGCACCCCTGTATTACAATTAAAATTACTGTACGTTTGGACTGTAGGCCTGTGTGTTCAAGCACCCCCGTAAATCCTTCAACGCCAGGTGCAGCCGCTCGACCACTCCTCGGCTCAGCCTCACGCAAGTTCGTTTCTCTCGTACACGCTTCTACATCGCTACACATCGGAAGCATCTTTGCTAATATATTGGGTAATATGAGTGTAATGGTGACTAAAGGGTGTTATTTCATGTCTAGAAGGCTCTAATAATATTAAAACCCGTATTTAGAAGGTCGTAAACAGGTTTTCTATGCTCTAACTACGAAAATATTCGATTTATAAATAAAAAATCCTACTTTGCGGAAATTCACTTATCGCGGTAGAGTGTGGTTAACCGCGATAAACGAGGGCTGACTGTATTACTCCAGCACACCACCACCACCACGATGTTACAAAGACAATACAACATTATCCGATTCAACACGTTTGGGCAGTAAATTTTAAACAGTTAATTAGATAACATTACAATACTGTAGCACATTAATAATGAGGTAAATCTCTTTAATTTATTTCTTTAATAAAATGGGGCTCTAGAGTAAACACTGTATAAAAATAACAGACAGCACTATAGTTGTACGTTGCGGCTCGTCTGATCTGATACTGGCGCTGTCCTGGCCACTCCTGGCTAAGTAATTTTTGGACAGTGGAGTGCCATAAACCTGTTATCAACACGGCCGCGTATAACCCTCCCCACGGTGCTGATGCTACACTCCGACTTCACCACTTCATCCAGCGGACCACTACCAAGTCAGGGTCACTGCTGTGGAGAAAATAATAAACCACACAATAGTGTGTCAAACTGAGCCTTATAAACCGAGTCAAAGTAAGAGCACCTATAAGCTAAACCTCATGAGACGGTGGTGTATTCAGGGCTGACCAATAACCAGGGCCGATATTAAGCATTTTGCTGGTTATCTGTGTTTCATTTTCACCATATTACATAATTACAAGGTGTGCTACTGTGGCTCCGCTGCCGTCTCTTCTCTTTGTGCCGTTTGCTTTCGACTCGTTGCTTCATTTAATATCCCGCCCACAACAGTCTCTGATTAGCTATATGTCACATGAGTAGTAGTCAATCCATGCTGAAGCCTTGTTGTCACTCACACCACACACACACGAGCACAGCATGAAGCTCCGAGAAGGAGAAGGAGAAGAGAGGAGTTTCAGCTGAACTTGGTGTTTTTAAAATTCTAAATTGACAGATTTTCTCTTTTTTTGGCACATCATCTCCAAATATCGAACCTGTTAATAGCAATAATCGGTATCGATATCGGCCCTGAAAAACCTATATCAATCGAGCACTAGTTTGTATGGCTCTCCAATAAAGAGGTCAGTCATAATGAACAACGGTACTGCTAAATTTCCCAATTCTCACCACGCTTCTGCATACTAATTAAAACGTAATATATGAAGAAATATGAAGCAAGAGGAGTTGCAGCCTCATCGCTGTTGTTCTTCTGGGCCCGCGGTTAGCATGAGAAGCCGAGTGCGAGGAGCCGGAGACGTAAATATTCAGAAATGAGCAAAAAGCAGATAAAACAGCCAACTCTTATTAGAACTGTCACAGCAATTTGCGGCAACACACTCACCATACGAGCGTCTGACTACTCATCCTCACACACCGATAACAGCGCCACTCAAGGAAGCGGCTTCACCCAGAAAACGATAGAGAGAGAGACGAGGAGGGCGGAAGAGAGAGAGAGAGGGGGAAGATGTTGTAAGTGACCCGTGTCGTCTGTCTCGTTTCATCTCCTGAAAGCATCGGGCAGGTGCAGGCGGACGCTCGGCCCTCGGCTATTCCTCAACCAAATCTAATTTAGCTCCCGCTTTTTTCTCCCTCCACCCGCTCTCGTTCCCTCGCTCCCTCCTTCTCGTTCCCTCTCTGTCTCTCCCAGATGAAAGCGTTACCTGCGCGAGCGAGGAGCCAGTGGAGAGGCCAGGGTGTTAATTAAGTCCCTATCTGAAAGTTGTGTTAATTTGAATAGTTTTGGGCGCCAGACGAGAGCAGGTGTAATTTCACGGATTAGCGTGGACGCAAGGCGGAGCTCGGAGCCTGCGGCATGCTCACACACACACACACACACACACACACACACGGGAGGGGGGACGGACGCTTTGAAGATAACTTCCCCCCACATTATAACCAACAATAGAGCACTGGATGCAGCTTAATGCAGAGCCACACACACCAGCATGAGGAGGGAGGGGGGGGGGGAGAGAGAGAGAGAGAGAGGGAAAAAAGAAAAGGGAAGCACAGCCGTGTTCTGATACACCTTGTCTTCTTGGGCAGAGGAATGAAGGGAGAGAGAGACAGGTGAAGGAAAAGGGACAAAAAGTAAGAGAGGAAGAGAGAGAGAAAACAAGCAAGAAAGAAACAAAAGAAGGAGACAAAGACGGAGAGAGAGAGAAGAAATGCAGAGAAGGGATTGTGAAGGAGAGAGGCAGAGAAAGAGAGAGAAAAGGTTGAGAAGAAAGCGAGAGAACTAGAGAGAAGAGAAGAAAAAAGAGCGAGAGAAAGACGGGGAGACAGAGAATAAGAGAGACAGAAGGTAAGGAGAATAAGTGCGGGAGGAAAAAGAGTGAGAGACACAGAGAAAGAGATAGACAGGACTGGAGAGAGAGACAGAGAAAGGGAGCGAGCGAGAGTTTTCCTTCTTTATTCTCTGAAGCACAGACATGCTCCGATACACCTTGTCTTCTTGGGTGGCAGTGGCCTCTCTCTCTCACACACACACACACACACACACACACACACACACACACACACACACACACTCACACACACTCACACACACTCGTTTCTGGGATGTGTTTTATCTGTCTGCTTGGCTCCCACCCACTCAGTCACGTCTTTCTCACTCCCTTCTTCTCTATTTCTCCGCTCATACTCTCGCTCTTTCTCTCCATCCTTACCCATTTTTTCCTCCCCATTTACACAGACCCCCGTGTGTGTGTGTGTGTGTGTATATGTGTGTGTGTGACAGGCCCTTCAGACTGCAGGAAATGGTTTGGCTTTGAAGTGGAATTGGAGCCTGTGGAACTGTCTAGAGCATGATTAGTGCAGAGAGAGAGAGAGAGAGAGGACCTCTGCATTTGCCATGCTCCTAGGTGGAAGAATAAAGCGATAGAGCGAGGCTCCTGTGATGCTGGAGCAGGCAGGAGACCCACACACACTCACAAGCATACACACACGTGCACAGTGATGGGGAGCAGCAACTTAAATTAGCGACACTTTGAACTTTACTTTCTTCAGCAGCACATTAGTAGCGAAGCTGCTTTTAAAACACTATTTTTAGATGTCGCTTGGCAAAATGCTAGATTACAACAAACACAGTTCTAGTCCTCTCGAGAAACTGCTGTTTTCAACTGAACTGGCATCTGATTGACCCTAGTGCCTCACTGCATCACAGTGCGCTCTTGGCAGCCGCCAGATGGAGTCGGAGGATGGAGTCCACCTTGTCCAAGGCAGAAGCAAGAATCTGTGTCCGTATTTATCAAAATAGAAAGTGCTTATTATTATTGCATTATGACTTCCAACACAACGAGTGCCACTTCCCAGCTTCGGCCGCACAGAGGCGCTTCAGCTGCTGATGGATTACGGAAGCGGAATTCTTATGTGGAATTGTACCGTTTTGCCTGTGAAATTGTGCGTGTTGCCAGTGCCGTCTGTGCGTGTGTGTTTCCCCACAGCTCCGGCATTTCAATTTCAAAAGCTGAGGCTGATTTCATGAAAGTTCACTTCCAGCACACTCTCAGTCTCTCCTCTGTCTTAAACGTGCTCAACGCAAATGTGTTTTTGGCAATTAGCAGTAAAAGAGTGTTTGTTAATACTTCGAAAATGGAGTGAAAGAGAAGGCGGTTTATTTTGTGTGTATCTATGTGTGCGTATGTGTCTGTGTGCGCGTGTGCATGTGTGTGTGTGTGTGTGGTGTGATCAAAGGCCCCAGTGTGCTGGTTTATGAAATATTTATGGTTTCATTTTGGAAGAGGAGCGCAGACAGAGAAGAAGAAGAGAAGGGCGGAGCTGAAGAAAGAGAGGAAGAGGAAGACGATCCAATTACCGGCGTGTACTGCCACCCTGTCACACGTCTCTCTCACACACACAAACACACACAAAAAGGTGAGACAGAAATACATACACATACACACGCAATACCATGCTCATACAGTACATTAGGCTGAGAACAAAGACATACGCCTCTCTACAACACACACATGCTATACACACATACCAACACACACCTAAACACACGTATGCACATGCACACCCACACACTATACACACACAAACACACTTGCATTATTACCGTTTACGTTGTGTATTATTGGTGAGGTACTGCCATTGACTACTATAATTACTAGAACAGAATCAGAATGAAGTTTCTTGCCAAAGGTGTTGTCACATGTAAGGAATGTACTTTGGTGGTTGGTGCCAAGACATTAAGAGCAAAAAAAATGTTTACAATAACACTAGAGCTGGACCTAACCCTAACTTTGACCTCAATAAGCAAAAACCTCCTTTAGGTTCTCACATAAAACAGACACTTTCTATAACAATGCTACCCACCGTACCAGTCCTCAGTGGTGGAATCAATATTAGTAATTCAGTACTGTTACTTTGCTGAAGTACTACTCAACAAGAAGTAAAATTACTGGTGTTAAATAGTAAAAGCACAAGGTACTCTTCTCAAAAACTAGCCAGCGTACGAGTTACATTTTAGCCATTGATATTTACTGAATAAATACCTCATTTGACCACCTTTATTTTCCCACTGCTAAACTCTAACCCAGTTGCGAGTGTTATTTACCCCGTTTCCTGACAGATTCCACACTGATATCCACCGATACCTTTATTCCACCACCAAAAGGTTCAACAAACGAAGGGCACAGGACAAACACGTCACACAAGACCAGCATCAAACCAAAAGCAGGTGCGAGACAGAACCCAAAGTCATGTGTGTTTATCACCTTATTGTTGGTGTTCCTCTTATTGTGGCCCTCGGCCCCTGTTTAACATACAGCAGGAGCAGCAGGTGTTTCCACTGCTGCTGATCAATACCACACTCATCCATCACAGTGTGGGGACACAACCCAGTCCTGCTGACTGGATATACAAAACCATTCATACAAACGCAATAACGACTCTGTCGATATCAGAGGTGGGCAGTTCCGGTCCTGGAGGTTTCCCGTTCTACCTGGTGAGTGTCTTCTGGTGTTTATCTACCCGAGACCAGTTGTGAATGCTCTGAAATCTCATTATTCTATTTAAAAAGTTTCCCTTACTTCTCAAAGGTCTTCAAAACCTTTCTATAACTCTGCCCGTCCACCACCAAAGCCACAACGCAAATGCAGAATCCTGATGAACATCAAAATGATAACGCAACTATGAATGGCTCAAAAGCAACAACACAACTGCACAAGCTTTGATGAAAATGCACAAGCTACAGTGCAAATGCAAAAGCTCCAACAGCTCAGTTTTGTGACAAAGACATTGCAGCACTAATCACAGTTTTCTAATACAAGTCTCAAATATCTCCAGAAATAATCTGCTGATCTGCAATAAAAGTAATAAGTGCTTCCGCTTTGGCTTTTGCATTCACTTTGTGAACTCTGCCCTCAGATGAGCCGTCTGCTCGGTACATAAACCATTACTATAAGCTCAGTAATGAACATGAAAGTCTGACATTTGTCCCCAAAAGTAGTCTGGGTCAGAAACACGCACACACACCTTTCACCTGCTCTCTCTTAAACACACACGCCTTAATGTAGGCAAAAAAGGGCAGGGCTCTTATCGCCATGGAGACAGGTGTTCTGGAAATAGTGGAGTACTAGGTGCGCACACACATAGCTTCCAATTTTTGGTAGATTACACACATACCAACATCAGTCTACTGCACTGTTTATCAGATGTGCAGTACAAAAGTGTGTGTGTGGGCTTGTGGAATATGACGGAGTCATCAGTATTCACTGCGTTGCGTTAGCTTTACGTCCCGGTGGTGATTAGGTCTTTTTGTGTAAGTAGATTGTTATCATTTGATGTGGAATTCCGTGAGTCAGGACTCAATGATGAGGAACAGAAGACAAAGAAAAAGAAAGAGTGAGAGAGAGAAAGGAAAGTCTATTAGGCAGGATTATAGAGAAATCAAACTAGCAGATGAATAATGTGCTGTGCAGAGCTGATGGATTTGGCCGCTGATTGTGTTGGTATCTCACACACACTCTGCTGAAGCTGCACCTCTCCGCCTCGTAAAGCAGAGGAGAGTGGAGAAGTTTAAAAAAAAGAAGAAATCTGCATAAACGAGAGCAGGGCCCTGCCGGAGCGCTTCTCCACTCCACACTAATACCACTGCATGAGTCTGACGTTCCCCATGAAGGCTGTTAATAAAACATCAGCTGTAAATAGAGTTCAATTTCCTTCTTACTGCTCAGACCCACGTCACGGTCCGTATCTCGGGTAAATGTTGGCTGATTTTCTAAATTCACTGGTGCATTCAGAATTAAAGTCATGAGAACCTCAGCTCTGGACCAGAGGTTGTGGGTTGTAATCCCACCTCCAGTACCACCACCACTGAGTCCCTGAGTAAGACCCTTAACCCCAAGTTGCACAAAGTAGGAAATGGAAGTTGCTCTGGATTAGAGTGTTTTCTAAAGCTGTAAATGTAAAGGTCAAATAATTATCAGCGTAAAATGTGGAGCTTCAAAACTTAACAATTAAGGATGCACCGACTGCAATTTTCTTGGCCGATTCCGATTACCGATTTTTTTGTAAGTGTGATCGGCCGATACCGATTTTTTTCCCAGATAACAGAAAATTAGAGCTGCTGCGAGTAGTCGACGACATCGACACAAAAAAATGGGTTTCCACTTTTTTAATGTAACGCGGTAGTTACTTTCCCTGTTCACTAGTTACTTTTATAATAGTGACATATAATAGTGGCAGCTCTATAGCAAATACAAACAAAAATCTAATTTTCTTTAATATAATGCTTTATTCTCATGAATTTTCTTTACAAATTTAAATAAATAAAATGTAACTCGTAAAATGTAACAACTCCGGTAACTCGACGTCTGAAAAGTAACGCCTACTTGGCATTGTGTATTTTGGGCAGAGGTGATTTAGCCTGTATCAACTATGTGATTGACTTGTGCATCTGTGTTTATGTTGAATTGGGGACAGACAAGTGGGCAAGGGAAGCCATTGATTGCGTGCTTATTAAACGTGTAAGATCTAACTATTAAATTATAATTATAAGGTTAATAAACTATAACTTGTGTTTAATCTACCTGTCGCCGTTCCTCTTTCTACGTCATCTTTGGTTTTTCTGTAAAAATTGTCTGTAGTGTGCTGTCAATCACAAGACCAAGAGCCATCGGCCAATAGGATAAAATACAGTTCGCGCGCAATATTATCACAACCGCGCACTCGATTCTTAATTTTGTGCTCTCGAGTTTCACATTTGTGCGTGCGCGACTTTGAAATTTGCGCCCACGAATTTTTTGCGGCAAGCCATTTTGCACGCTCTAGTTTTGGCATTGATGTGACGCCATACTCACGCACGCAAAAAATCACGCACGCCGCACGATGTCACCTCATTCAAAGTGAATGAGAAACGCCTCCGTTGAGCGTACATGTGAACGCTGCCTGAATGTGCGCAGTTGTGCTGCAAGTAATGCGCATGCGCAAGATCGGTTTGAAATCGGCAATACGTGTGAGCGATCGGCCGATCACCGATCAAGCCAAAAATCGGCCGATTCCGATCGCTGGCCGATCGATCGGTGCATCCCTACTAACAATTGTTAAAGTTTGTCTGCAGCATTGTGTTACTGACATGACCATATACCTGTGGCATCGGTGACTTGCCATCTGTGAACATACGTTGTAACAATTTACTTAAAACCATAATTGTTGCAGTGGACTTCAGAGCAGAGTGTATGTGACTTGGATAACTGGGTAAAGAATCATGAATCTTGAATAGTGTAGATTCTCAGTAGCAACATGACTTTTTGGCAGCACCCGGGGTGCAGGAGCTTGGGGGTGTTACCTTGCTCATGAGTACCTCACTGGTACCTTTACTGGTCTGTGACTTGAACCAGCGAACTTCCGATCACAAGGCCAACTCCTTAACCGTTATGCTATCACCTGCACTTTTTGAGTGAATATAAACATGACTGAAGTGCAGAAAACGAGCAGCTTCAAATATCTAGGCATTCACGTGACTGAGGACCTGACATGGACTGAATACATTCAACGCAACTAAAAAAGCCACAAAAGAAACGCAAGAGTCATGATGCGAATTCAAAGCCACAACGTGAATGTAAGAGCCACAGTGGAAATGCAAAGCTAATGGACAGGCAGATTAACAAAAAAAGTTGTGACAAAATAGAAAGCAGCTGTGGCAGCTGGTGGCGTAACGGTAGGGTGTTCGCCCAGTGATCAGAAGGTCGCATCCAGGTTCGAATCCAGGGTCAGTAAAGTTACCACTGAGGTACTCATGAGCAAGGTACCGTCCCCAAGCACTGCTCCCCGGGCGCTTGTTAGCTGCCCACTGCTCCTTCACGGATGGGTTAAATGCAGAGGTCACATTTTGTTGTGGTGCACTGTGTGCTGTGGTGTGTTCACAATGACAAATAATCACTCACTTTCACTTTAACACTACTCAGTTTAACAAAAACGTCTCAAATGTCTTTAAAAACGTTACTCTGAATCTGCCCTTCTGCAAAAAAAAAACAAATGCACCAGAAACCTAGAGCAACAGTACAGACAGACTTCCATCGTGGATACTGTATTTGGATGAGTCGTCTGTGCTCCGTCCTTTAACCATAACGACAAGCTGAGTAACGAATATTAAACATTTCTGCTCTTTTAGTTTTAAGTGAATGACTGTCATTGTGAACACACCACAGCACAGCACACAGTGGACAGCATTTGACCCATCTGTATATTCACATTCCAGCCCAGTCCAAAAAGACAAGGCAGCGTCTTCACCACCTGAGACAAAAATGGATGGAAAGTGTCCTGACCCAGAACATCACATCCTGCCATGTAAACAGCTGTGTACAGGACATTATGGGACTGCAGAGAGTGATTCGGGCAGCAGAGCGCAGCACCAGACACGTCTCTGCAGGACATTTACACCAGGAGATGCCGGAGCAGAGCAATGAGGATCATCAAACACTCGTCTCACCCCAGTAACCGTCTGAGCTGCTGAAATCAGGCAAACACTTTAGGAGTATCATGGCACAAGAGAGACTCAGGAGGGGCTATTCTTTATGTAAAAGCTTTATGTTTATGGCTAAGCAAAACACACCACTGCACAAGCTGATACAGGGTAACAGACACACACACCCCCATGAACGCGCACCCACGAACCACTGCACAAGTTGATACAGGGTAACACACACACACCATTGCACAAGTTGATACAGGGTAACACACACACACACCATTGCACAAGTTGATACAGGGTAAAACAAACACACACACACCCATGTGAACGCGCACCCACGAACCACTGCACAAGTTGATACAGGGTAACACACACACACACACCATTGCACAAGTTGATACAGGGTAAAACACACACACACACACACCATTGCACAAGTTGATACAGGGTAAAACACACACACACACACCATTGCACAAGTTGATACAGGGTAAAACAAACACACACACACACACACACACACACACACACACACAAAGAGGTGGAATTTGAACAGCAGCTAATCGAGGTGTGTGTGTGTGTGTGTGATAATGCTGGTATTGATGTCACCTGGAAGCATTGTGGAGTTTCTCCTTTTCTGGCTGACAGGTGGAACATCGGACGTCCACAGCTCCATGCTGAGCAGAATTGTCTCTCCATCCCTCCCTACCTCCCTCCATCTCTCTGTCCGCCATCTCCTCACATTCTGAAGTTTTCAATTGACAAGCTCCTTTTTCTGAGATTTGCTGTATGAAAAATTTCCCTTTGCCACAAAAGTTCTTCCATCTAAATGTAAATGCTGAAATCATCATAATGGCATTCTCCAGATCTCTTCCTCCAACTCTCTCTCTCTCTCTCTCTCTCTCTCTCTCTCTCTCTCTCTCTCCTCCTCCTATTTGTGTCTGCAGCTCATGTGAGACCAGAAACTCAGTGTACACAAACACACACACACACACACACACAAACACAGCATTGCACAACTTGATACAGGGTAACTAACACACACACAGCGTTGCACAAGTTACTACAGGGTCACACACACAGCGTTGCACAAGTTTATACAGGGTAACACACACACACACACACACACACACAGCATTGAACAATTTGATACAGGGTAAAACACACACACACACAGCAGTTTTGATCTTTGATCCTAGCTGTACATTTCCCCCTGAATGTTTTAATGTGTGCTAGTTTGGGTATCTCAGTGGGGTTTTGTTGCTATGGTGAGTAAAAGCATTCGCTGGTGTAAAACTGCTCCACAACAAACTCATGACTAATTAATCAAGAAATGATGTGTACATTGATAGCCACATATTAATGCAATAATACTTTGTCAGTGCAAGTAGACACAATTTACAATACAAAGTCAGAATATATATATAATATATATATATAAATAAAAGCCATTCCTTTAATATTAATGTTAAATATTACATTTATCATCGCTAATTCCTCTTTCTGCTACAGCACATGCGAGCAGATCTCCAGCTGTAATGTTCCAGATTTAGTTGATTATATGTGACCCGATCTGCCGTAATGAGTCAGAAGTCGGCGTTCTATTTATGTAGATACGGGCCGATTATGTTGAAAAAAATCAAAAATATCGATTTTTCTTTTTTGGTCTTATATGAAAGAAAAGGTCTTCAAAATTAATCTCCCAAAGTTTCATCATGGAAATAATTGTGAAAATGTACTTAAATGGCTATTTAAGTTGAGTTGCAGCTCTCAAATCTTACAAAAGAATGTCCAAAATAAATGCTGTTTTCGCGTTATTTGATAAGTATTTAATAAATATTTTGAAATAACTGAAGCTTTAGTCTGATTTAATATATTTTCCTAAGTATCTAAATGCCTGTAGTAAAATTTTGTTGTTGAATACTGGGTGCATCTCTTTGGATGCTATGGATTGTTAAAGATATCAACAAAAAACTGACGAATAACTTTAAATGCGATTTTCTCAGTTTTTCAGTTGGAAAGTGGTGCTGTGATACCATAATTCAAACGATTGTAACTTGACAACTCATTTTAAAGCTGATTTTCTCATCTTTTCAATGATACCAAAACCTCATATTTGAATTTTGGGTCACTGTGACTCATTTTGCCAGATCAGGTCACATATATATTGAAGCACCTTCCCGTGAGTTGGCTGCTGTGCTGTAGATGAAGTTAATGCATATTTTTAAATACATTTACTTACATATTAAATTTCATGTTAGAGCAACTCATGCCCAATAAACAGACAATAAGCCCCGAACAAGCTTCATCTAACGGTGGTCATTACTTAATACATGATAAAAAGTACATCCTTATCTTGTAGAATTGCCTGATTTAATGTTTTAATTTTGCTACTCGTTTCCCACCTCGTGCACATCCTATATTATCAGAATTTATTTATAGCACTGTGGGGTTGATTTTACTTTTAAATATATTACGTTTCACAAACTAGCCATGTATTTAATATTAGCTTTCTATTATTCTAATGTTTTTACACTACTTTATAAACACCACTTTAATAAAAACAAATGACACAATAGATTATTTATAGAGGTAGATGGTGGCGTAACGGTTAGGGTGTTTGACCCATGATCAGGAGGTTGCAGGTTCGGTAAAGTAATCACTGAGGTACTCATCAGCAAGGTACTGCTCCCCGGGCACTGCCTCTGCCAGCTGCCCACTGCTCCTTCATGGACAGGTCAAATGCAGAGGTCACATTTAATTGTGGTGCACTGTGTGCACAATGACAAATAATTACTTACTTTTATAGTTTTTTTCTGTAAAACACAGATTTACTGCACATAGAGACTTTAGATTTACACAATCTACATTTAGATACAATTTTGATCAACTGACGACAAATAATGACTAATTGCTGATGAAACTACAATTACAGGATAGTCAGGGCTAAAATGAACATTTGTCTCTAAAGATTGACCATGTAAGGTGTGAATGTGAGTGTGATTGTGTGAGTGTGTGTGCCCTGTGGTGAGTTGGCACGTGCCCAGGGTTGTTCCCCGCCTTGCTCCTGTAAGTTCCCGGGATAGGCTCCGGTCCCCCATGACCCTAGTTGGGTTAAGTGATTCGGATAACGAATGAATGAATTCATATGAATGAAATGATTAAGACTAGGACTAAATCTGAAGTAGCTACTGAAATAAACACAGGAAATCAGATTATTCCCTCAAACCTCTCTAGTCTGAGAAAAGGTGGTTTCAGTGAAAAAGAAAAAGGGATAGACTAAAGAGAGCAGAGAAAACCAATAAACACACACCACTCTAATACATATCCCATAAGACACTCCCCCATCCCTCCATCCTCTTCTTTCTCTCCTGCTCCTCCTCCTCCTCCTCCTCTCTATTCTACTTCCCAATTTTCTTTATCTTTATTCTTTTTCTTTATTTTTATCCTGCTCTCTTTCTCCCTCTCTTGCTCTCTCTCTCACTTTCTTTCTTGGCACTGTCTCAGCTTCGGGCCTCTGAGATTTGCTGTGAGACAAAGTCACTCTGATAAACGATGCCGCCCTGCTCCTCCCTCCTCCTCCTCATGAGCAGAGTGGGGTCTTGTGTTTTGAGGATGAGGATGGAAGAGGACGAGTCCCAGCTGCTCCCTCCTCCTCCTCCTTCTTTCTGCCAAATCTAAAATCGATAAACTGTTTCTCTGCTGCATGAGCTGCTGAATCCATAAAAACCAGCAAGAGAGTGAGTGAGAGAGTGAGTGATGCTGTTATGAGGATGAAGGAGAGCGGGACTGGGGCTCCTTCCTTCCGTACGAAGCGATGGATCTCATCTTGGCGTGGGAAATAAAGTAAGGGGCAGATTTATTGGGTGTGATGGCGACGAGGTCGTACAGACGCTTCTCCCTCACCAACGACGACGACATCACTGACAAGTTCAACCTCATGTTAAGTGTGGTGTAGCAGACGGATCCTTCACCTCCGTACACACAACTCCACACACACACACAAAATCCTGACTGGCAGCACACTTCATCAAGTGAAAACCGGGCAGCGGTTAACAGACACACGTCAAGCTACAGGCCCACCTACGCCTAGACAGCTACACTACAAGCTACAGAGATAAAGTATCAGATGCCACTTCTGCCAATTCAACACCAATCACACACACCTTATATTTTACTAATTTTTGTAAATAGGCCGAATATTAGAGGCGCGAACCTTCACTGGTCTCTTGATTTGATTTGATTACGATTATCAGATCAATGGTTCAATTCAGTACGATATCTTAATACATCACAAGGCACAAAGATTGGGAAGCCATAGCTGCTACCGAGATACTCTTTTTAACTTGAATTTTTATGTCGTAGCCAGAAAAAAGTGATCAGTAGTGAAAATGGACTGCATATCACAGACCACATGCAATGCTGCCATGGACCAGTAAGGGGCAGCAGACGGTCAGTTGAAAACCTCTGTTATTATAATCGATTATGTTCTGCCATTGCATTGATGCAGAATCGTCCATGTCTGCATCACGACGCACTGATTATGCGATTAATTTCAACACATCTACCGAATACTAGTCCATATACAGCTGGTAAAAGGTTTAACACAAATACAGGAAATTAAACTAAGTTTCTAGCATGTTCAATCACACAGAAGGAAAGCTGCTTTGTGGCAGTGTCTCGTGTACCAAGCACTGTGCAAATAAAACTTGAATTGATAGATGTTCAGGTTGAGTCCACAAGGCAAATATGGAAACTGAAACAATCTGCTAAATTAGTTCTGCCAAGAAAAAGCTGTAAAAAACAAACTATTAAAAGTGGAAGTTATAGTCAAAGTTAGGGTGGATAACATATGTGAACAGTTGTTCTGCAAATCATCATCTCATTAAGGCTTATGTTAGTGGAGAAAAAAAACTAAACTTGGCAAATTAAATTGGGGATGAAGATGAAGATGGCAGAGAAGTCGGAGTAAATATATGGTAAAAATTGTAAATGTGATGAGAACCAGGTGAAGAATGTTTTATATACACACATTTTATATGCATACATGATTAAGTGAGAAGTACAAATCGTTTTCAAATAAATTAATATACAAATCTGTAAAATTCAGCAGACGCAGTAGAGCCGTAATGAGTGGAAACTCCTGCGCATTTTTAGTATAAATTGTGTTTCCTCTTTTAAGCAGGTTTTAAGAAAAATGTTTTTAAGAATGGTTGCAGAATGAGGCTCGATGTTGTTTACTGCAGTTCAACTCTAAACTCATCTAATGCATTTCATCCTGTTCTCATGATTACAGAAGCCCTTCTTGATCAAACATCTCAAACACAAGGCTTTTAGATGCACGGTTCAAAATGTAGGGGTGTTTGTGTGTGTTGCAGGTTGTGTGTTGGGGGTAATTGGGTAAATGAGGGATCCCTAATGGTCCTGGTACTCTCTCAAATGGCACTGCAGTGATTTTCCCACACAGACAAAATCCTGTAGATGTACAGACTCAAACTGCGGAATTTGAACCATAAAGGAAAAACGTATGAAGACGGAAACACACTGCTGATACTGACCGACTCACACTCACACTGCTTTCTGGTTTCAAGGTGTACCTCGGTTTGAATAAGTCACCATTTCAAATCCAGTGAAATTTTATGTCATAGTGTTCCTGCGGTACGAGCTGTTTTTTAGTGACACATTAAAGGCAGAAAGTGCTAAAATCCCTCTTCTTGTGTAAAGCCTAGTTCACACTACACACCTCTTTTTCTTTTAGCATGATTTTTGGGGACTAATCGTCCGGCAAACGAGTAGCAGCGCTTGTTTTTGTTGGATGGTCATTGTGAAACTCCTGTTTTGTGCGAGAGTCGTGTGGTTTCCCATGTTGAGCCTATTTGGAGTTAGGATTACGGTGGGTTTGTTTCTGGGGTTACGGTTATCCATTAGGTTTAGGTATTAGCGTTGGTTACTTGCTCATGGATTAGTGAAAGTAAGTATTTGTCATTATGAACACACCACAGCGAAATGTGGCCTCTGCATTTGACCCATCTGTGAAGGAGCAATGGGCAGCTAACATGGGCAGCACCCAGGGAGCAGTGCTTGGGTATAGTAACTTGCTCTTGACTACCTCAGTGTGACTTTACCGGCCTGGGATTCAAACCGGCCACTTTCTGATCATGCGGAAAACGCCCTAACCGTTCGCCACCAATAAGATTAAGCCTAGTCTTGGACTAAATTGTAGCACCAATGGAGATTTACCATTCAAACTCAAGTCTAGTCTAGAACTAGGCTTAATCCTCAACTGGGAAATTGAGAAGTTAGTTGTTGGTGTTAAGGTTAGTGTTAGGATTAGGTTTTAGAGTTGAGTTTAGTATTGAGGTGTTTTCACACATGGTCCGTTTCAGCCCTCAAAGCGAACTCAGATCGATTAGTCAGCATTTTTTATGTATATGTGAACACACCAAACGAACTCAGACCCCTCTGAAACAAACCGAACTGAGACCACATCGGGAGGTGGTCTCAGTCCGGTTCGCTTTAAGTCCGCGGTTCGTTTAACTCGCGCTTTCTGAACACAAAGTGCTCCTGGTTTGCTTTGACAGTTTTTGTCCGAAGAAAAAAAAAAACTAGGCAGAATGCAAAGCAGTAAAGGTCTGAGAGCTCCATAAGAATTAAGTATGAACAGAAAAAGGACTGAGGACCCATCTGAGCTGAAGTGGACCAGAAAGATAATCGAGTCCCCTTTCAAATGAACTCACAGTGTGAACATTTAAAGAACCGAGTTCCCTTTCTGTTGGTCCACTTTTTGGAGCACTTCTAGAGGACCGAGTTCGGTTCCTTTAAAGAGGACTATATGTGAAAACAGACTTAGAGTTAGTTATGAGGTTCAGGGTTAGAGTTAGATGTTAGGATTAAGTTTTAGGGTTCGTGTTAGTATTAGAGTTAGGTCTTAGGGTTGGTGTTTGACTTGGTTTTAGGGTTAGGTGTTAGGATTAGATTTTTGAGTTCTGGCTGGTTAGTTTTTAGGGTTAAGGTTAAGGTTTTAGGGTTTAATATTAAAATCACATGCCAGCCTACACATAATTAACCTGACAAACCCAACAGACCACCTTAGTGAACCACCTTAAGTTTACCAGCTGCAGGAGGGTGCGTAAAACCACAACCTTCCTTTTACTGAGGAAAACATCATTTCTGTTTAAATGGTAAATTATAATTTTCCACACTGATGATTATCTGCATTCATTTTCATTAATATTCTTTGTACAAAGTTTACTCCTTTCTGCAGCAATCAGTTAAAACCAAAAGAACCCAACAAACAGCAGCAGAGTGGAATTGAGAAACTTCCCAAGCTTTAAAAAATAATACTTTCTGCACTTCTGCATCTACATTCAAACAAACACTGCCCTTCTGACCACACACACAACTGACATGTGGAGCCCAGTGTGCACAGAGCCAATTATTACATGTATATACAAGAGCCTAACTTTCACCACCACAGAGGTAAATATGCAGGGGCATGAAGCCGTAAATAATTACTGGAAATAAATTCTGGAAATGGGTTCAAACATGTTAGGCTCAGGTGCTGCTTGTGACTCCCCAAACAATCACACCTTAAAACCCAACATCTGGGAATGACCTTTTACAGGCGAGACTGCAACAGCGATTACAGTGGTACTGTTTTTGGTATTATGTGAGACTTAATATTTATAAATGTGTATTTTATTCTGTATATTTTATTAAACTTTTCTTTTAAATTAAATAGGTTACCTTCTGTATAAACATCCACAGTTTTAGGAATGAATGAGGATAGATTTCACTGCATGGTGTACTTGCATAACTGTGCATCTTAAATCTGGGTTTAAGAGCCTGCTATACACTCTCTCTCTCTCTCACACACACACACACTTTTTGTGAGACTTGTGTCCAGCGTGACATTGATAAGGTGGTCAGCTTGTCACACTCAGAGAGCTGGACCGACTGATGTTTCTGAGCAACTGTATCCTCCTCCATTCATAAAGCTACACACACACACACACATCAACTACTGGAGACAAGACAAAAGTGCAAGAGAAAAAAAGCAGCAAAGTTTTATGTTCATCACTGAGCTTATGGTTATGGTCTATAGCTGCAGACACGGGTCATGTTACTTAGTGTTTTATATGTGTGGGTTCCAGTCCTGATGTGTTTATGGAAGCGCTGTGTGTGTGTGTGTGTGTGGAGTCCGATGGAAGTGAACAAAATTATAATTCAGTCTGAAGTTACACACCAAACTTATGACATATTTCATAGAAGATGGTGGTTTACCCAAAAAGAAAAGTGGTATTACTGACATAAATTATGCACACACATACACACACACACACACACACTCCTCTTCAGCTCCAGTGACTCCGATGACAGTGTGTATAACTGAGTCATTACAGTGGCTGTAGATGTACGTTAAAATCTTTACAGTGTGGCCGAGAGACACACACACACACACACACACTCTCCCGGCGCATCTCCACACTGAGCAGGAGATTTCTCAAATGCTAATAGGGGCCAGTAGCGCCGTGCACAGCCTGCTGCCTCACGCTCGCTAACACCGGCGGATCAGCAGCTCACCACGCAATTACAACACTGACACTAGCGCAGCAGTCACGCCCAACACACACACACACACAAAAGCGGGTTTGGGAGAGGCCGTGGGCAGTCAGTGTGAAGTAAAAGTTGGAGACAAGCCTCAATTTGTCAACATGCTGGTCGCTCTGGGTAAGAAACTATTCAATTAGAGAGGGAAAAGAGTGAAGGAGAGGAAAATGGTGAGGAAAATAGAAAACACAAGGAAAAGAAAAATTAGAGAAGGAGGGGGGAAGAAAGAAAGAAGAAAAATATCAAAAAGCGGGATAGATAGATATAGACAGACAGATAGATAGAATAAGAGTGATAAAAGAAAAGGAGCAGAATGAAAAGAAGGGGTGACAGAATGAGAGGCAGGAAGAGAGAAATATAAACGGGAGGGAAAAGAAATAGAGAAAAAGAGAGAGAGAAGGGGGAAAGAGAGTGAGAGAAAAAGAGAAATGAAGGGAGAAAAAGGAGAGATGAGAGACGAATGAAGATAGGGAAAGAGAGAGAAAAGTCATGTGAGAAAGTAGTGGGTTTGTCACCCTGTTTCATTCTAATAGTACTGAGCAGGTGAGTTTATGACAGAGTGTGTATTTGTGTGTGTTGTGTTTGCTTGCTGTGAGTCTTACGTTTGTGTGCTCACAGTCTTGCGTTTGTGTGCTCTGGCGTTGCGTTTGTGTGCTGCGAGCGCGCGTTTGTGTGCTGCGAGCGCGCGTTTGTGTGCTGCGAGCGCGCGTTTGTGTGCTGCGAGCGCGCGTTTGTGTGCTGCGAGTGCGCGTTTGTGTGCTGCGAGTGCGTTTTTGTGTGCTGCGAGTGCGTGTTTGTGTGCTGTGAGTGCGTGTTTGTGTGCTGCGAGTGCGTTTGTGTGCTGCGAGTGCGTGTGGAACTGGTCCATAAGTGTAGGTGTTTTACAGCAGCAGGACAGCAGGATGAAAGCAGTGAGGGTTTACAGGTGAAGCAGCAGGAGCTGGAATAAAGCATCATATTAAACATCTACTGTTCACGGTGGAGACAATGCTACTGCTGCTCAGGTCCAGAGATGTGACAACACCACACTCACTCCCCACTTAGTTCCCATTTACACCGCCTCGTACCGAACTTCAACACTCTGAGACCCCGTTCACCTGGTATCTGGGAAAACCATGATATATCTATGCATTCTTACCCTCCATTTACCTGGAAACAGAAGTTTAATTCACTGAAAACGATTGTTTCTGAAACCTCTGGCCAAAGTTGAGAGTTGGGAAAACTCAGTTTCCATTTCCATGCACGTAGAAAGAGGAAAACAGAGTTTTAAATTTCAAACGTCACAGTATGTGACAAAAAATGCATTAGCATCAGGTGCGCAACATGTGTATACAGTTGGTTTGTCTGATCGTTATCGGAACAGGACGTTGTGGTGGTTGTGGGTTTTTTTTTTCCAGGATTCTGATTGGCTAACATGGCTTTATGCTTCTCATTACACTGCCGCCTACAGGTCTGGCATGCTCATAATAGTAGAGCCCTATGAAATCCGTTTTGTTTTTTTTCCTAAATTCCATTTTATTTTTTCCTGAATTCCATTTTTTCCATTTCTATTCTTCTGAATTCCGAGTTTTGTGTTATAATCATATTTACCTACCTAAAAAGTGTCTAATTATGGAGTGGATGGGGAAAAAAGAACAATGCAATAGAAAAAAAATTTCACATTAAGTGACTTTCACATTAATTCAACTTCAACAAAGTGCTGGGGTTCAGCAGAACATTTTCTGCTTTGGTAAAACATTTACCTGTAAACAACAAAAAACCATTCATTTTCCAGCACACCGATATCAGCAAATTATACGACATTCCGCGTTTTACAATGGATTCCAGTTTATTTGTTGAATTCCGCGATTCCGTCCGCGTTTTTCGCATCGCGGAAATCATAGGGTCCTATAATAGCTCTTGACTGCATATTTATGCGGATTTGTGTAAATATACTTTTTGGAAAACAGTCTGGTGTGAACAAGGATATTATTGGAAACGGAGAGGGGGGAATAGTCGTTTCTGTTAATACCTGTGTAAAGGTGGCCTGAATGCTGGTCCAGCCTCACTCTCACACTGATGGACTGCAGCACATTTTAATATTTGTTTCAAATTAAAGTTCAAAGTCAATTAAAGCGAGTGATTTTATCAACAAAATGTGAAGGAGCAGTGGGCAGCTGACGTGCGGCACCCTGGGATGGTACCTTGCTCAGGTGTATCTCTGAACTTGAACCGACGACCCTTCCAACTTGGGGACAACTCCTTAACTGTTACTACTTGCAACAATCACTTCAAGGTCAATCTCCAAACTCCTTCAGATCAGCTTCTTTATCTAGTCGTCCCTAAATCAACCTCCAACCCCCCGAGATTCATATTTTACATCTTCACCTAAAACTTATTTTACTGTCATCAGTGTCATTGATAATGCTTAGGGACCCATCATCGGAGGATCTCCGGTACCGTCCCCAAGCACTGCGCTCCGGGTGCTGCACGTTGGCTTCCCACTGCTCCATCATGGAAGGATCAAATGCAGAGGACATATTTCGTTGGGGTGGACGGTGTGCTGTGCTGTGTTCACAATGACAAATAATCACGCACTTTAATTCACTTTACGGAAGTTTTTAGTCTAATGATAAAAGCTGCAGGATTTCCACATGAACATACCTGTAGAAAGCTGTAGTGTGTGTGTGTGTGTGTGTGTGTGTATATATAATGTGAGCATCCCCTGCACTAAGGCCCTGAAGCTGCTGCTGACTCGTCACGCTCGTGTCTCCAGTGGGAATGATCAGCACTGCCATTAGAGCAGATGAATCACAGCAGCACTGACAGCACAGATCTGCAGCGCTGCTCTAATGCACTCATTAGGAAAACCCTTTCCCTCTAAATCCAGCCTCACTCCTTCTTAAGCATGTCACACATGTCCACAAACTTCCAAACTACAGCGAGGAGATGTGAGTATGTGAGGAGAAGGAGTCTCTTTAAAAATAGCAAAATAAGTAAAGCATGGTAAGTGTGAGGAGTAGTTAATCCTCTGGGCAAACTTGAGAACTTAAAACAAATGCAACTGGACTTCTTTTCAAAGTTCTTGAAAATGTTTCACCTCTCATCCGAAAGGCTGCTTCAGTTTTAAAAATGTGATGTCCTGAAAAGCGCCACAGAACCCGGTGAAACGTCTTCAAGAAATCCAGTTGCATACGTTTCAAGTTCTCAAGATTACCATGTCCTGGATGACTAAAGTCCTCTAGGTGACACCTGAAGAGGTGAGTCTTCAATTGTTTGAGGCACTCAGCAGGTCTGACAGGCTGCTTGATCAGTGCTGATAAGTAAACAGAAGCAACTCCACTGTTGTTCTTGAAGGCGAGTGTTAAGGATTTTAACCTGATGCAAGCATCCACAAGGAGCCAAAGCAGGTTCCGTAGTAGAGGTGTGCTATGCAGTAATCTGTGCTATGCACAAATTCTGGACCAGTCAACCAGTCAGTGGTATTGTCGCATTCAGTCGAAGTCCAGCCAGGAGAGAGCTGCAGTAGTTTCTGCTTAGAGATGACCAGAGACTGGACAAGTAACTGAGTAGCACTGACGATGAGAAATGGTCGGATCCTTTTGATGTTGTAAAGAAGATTTCTTCAGGTAATAGAAACGTTGTCAAAGTGTGACGGTTCTTTGTCTAACGTGACACCAAGATTTCTTGCCTGCTTAGAGGGGACGATAACTATATTCTCAAAAGAAATGGCGAGGTTCTGACTAGGTGACAGATTCTTTACAGGGGTTCAACTTGAGCTGGAGGGTCACCCAAGAAGAGGTGTCAGCCAGGCAGTCTCAGATGTTGATTGAAAAATGTTGGTCACTGGGGGGGAGAGAAAATGTGGTAGAAGTTGTGTGAAGCTATAGCATCCCCAAGGGCAACAGTGTATAAAGAAAAGGGGTCCAAGGACCGAGGCGACTGAGCCCCTCACCATGCCACTGGATATGTCCATCCATCCAAGTAGGAGGATCAATCTGAACCAAAGACTAGCCGGCTGACTGAGGTGCACGTAGTTCTTTAGAGACAGCCAGTATGAAATTTGCAGCTTTTCTTAGCTCTACGGTTTCCTGTGGGTGCTAATGAACACACACTCATGCTGGTGTGTAACAGTCAGTTTGATCAGAGTCTGAGTAAGAGAAACAGAGGTATGAGGCTGATCCCAAGCTTAGAGATGATCAGAGTTGGATAAACGAGTGCAGCTTTAATGAGCTCCGCTGCTCTCTGTGTTTACATCTGTTCTGCAGCATGTTGGTTATTAGGACCGCAAATTAAACACTTAATTAAAACCTCTGAGTACAGTGTAGTTTCCCAACCACAGGGAGGGATTTAGGATTCTCTTCAGAGTCCCAAACAGAAGCATCATCATCGGGAGATCACTGTAGCCTGAGCCCAAACTCACAGGCAACTCTGGGGTTTTCATGAAAAGCAGTAAACGAGTACAAGCACTACTCATGTCAGGGCTTTGAGTTCCCTCCCATTTCCTCAAGAAAAAAAAAAAAAGCACAATAATTAGTGGAAAGATGTTAATCGGCATGTGGGATAAAGGTGTGAGATGAAGGAGAGAGAGAGAGAAAGACAGAGATGCAGCTCGTATCCTCCGGCTGATCATACTGTTATTTTAAGCTCCTGATTTCTCTCCAGGCAGACCACATTCTCTCCTCCTACAGACTCTATCTCTCCCACCAGGCAGGATTACACACACGCGCACACACACTTGGAGATCTGTATTGAGAAATGCCTCAGGGGGAGTGTGTGTGTGTGTGTGTGTGTGTGTGTAAAACATTAAACACACATCACAGACAGGGTAATGACCACTGGGCTTAAATATCCAAACCGGACCTGACATCTCACTTCATGTTCCGATCGGCAGCGCTTTAAAGCGGCTCTCTGAAATAAACTCCCACACACACACTCGTCCCCGGTGTGTACTGCTACTAATCTCACACTTCACACTAATGCTGCGCTTACAGAAGAAGAAAAGCCGAACGCTCCGCCACACTCCTCCTCCTCCTCCTGCTGAACCCCTTCCAGTTCAGCAAATTACCATGTGCGTAATGTAGCTTTATTTACAGAATGTATTTGAGCTGTACACACTCAATCAGCATGTGATCATATCTTTTTGTGACGGTCATGCCCACCACAAAGGACCCGTGTGTGTATGTTTTTGGGTCCTCAGGCCAGTTGGGGGCTTCAAGAGCTGACACAGTGGTGGTAATGTGCAACATTTAACAGCAGGAGATACCAGACTTTCTGAGTAGGAGCAGTGGGCAGCTGACCTGCAGCACCCAGAAACAGTGCTTTGGGACGGTCCCTTGCTCATGAGTACCTCAATGGTGCCTTTACCTGTCCGGAACTTGAACCCGTGACCCTCCGATCACAGGGCCAACTCCCTGACCTTTACGCCACCAACTGCTGCTGGCTAACTTGGGGTTAAGGGTCTTGCTCATGGGCCAACTTGCTGTAGTGCTGGAGGAAGGAATTAAATCCATGATCTTACTACAAATAGACCACCATCGCATCCACATATCAGAATTTTTCTTGGTTGTTGTTGGATTATTTATAACAGAAGGGTGATGAGTGCTGGTTGGAGGGCCGCCTGCGGTTTTTTTTTTTGGCCATGGCCCCAACACACTCTAAAATAGTCACTGGTGGTAAGGATTTCCCACATGGAGCTTGCCAATCTGCTCACATCTCCCCTAGGAGTATATGAATCTTTTCAGACAAAGTTTTGTTTAATGTGTCTTGTGGATCTTCTGTATTCATAAAGCTTGGTTCATAGTTGGTCTCTTTTCTGCTCCACAACACTAGGGGGCACTAAGTACTTCTGTGGCAGTACAGCACCTTATAACCAAGTATCGCAATCACATAACGAGCCGTCAGTTCTCATGAAGAGAAAACTGTTTATACCAAAATCCAGTGGTTTGGATTAGAACAGATGAAAATGGTTTGTGACTTGGTGCGTGTGCAGCATTTCAAGTGAATTTAAATGATTATTTTTGATTGTGAACACAACACAGCACACAATGCACCACAAACAAAATGGGACCTCTGCAACTGACCCTTCCATGAAGGAGTAGTGGGCTGCTTTTTGGGGCAATGGACCGGGAACTGTCCGGAAATTGAACCAACCTTCTAATCACGTTATGCTACCAACTAGAGTGATTTGTTAAAAGCAGACCAATTCCACCACTTTCATTTGAAACATCAAAAAATATAATCATCATAAAAACTTGAGGGGTTTTGAGTACGGCCACTAGAGGAGCACCCCTCCCCTTTTCTGCATTATTCAAACTTGAGTGTTGCTCTGCACCAGTACTCATATTTCCGGCCCCAATGCACCAAAAATATTCACTTTGATGTTTTTGCAGCAGCACATAAGTGACACTTTATTAATTTGTACTTCCTGTCATAGGCAGATCTCCTCAACGCGCAACCTGCAATTAGGCTAACAATGCAGCAGTACTTCGTGGCGCGGTGTTACCCGGCCTGCTGCTGTAACGGATTTGTTAAAGCAGGAATTATCTGTCACTTTTCATATAGTCCAGCCGCTCCCTCAAACCTGCTCCAAATCTCCAGCGGCGTGCTCGTTCCCCCGACCGGACCACGCCTACAGAAGCTTAATCGCAAACGGGATATTTGTTCTTTTTTTATTTCCCCCGCCGCGTCTGTGTTTAAGTGAGAATTTGACAGAGAAAACAACAAATTAGGAGAAACAAACCAAATCTCCCCCAGGAGATCTCCGCACTAGCGAATATCGTAGGGAAAATTCTCAGGGAAGCGTTAAGTCACGTCGCAGCTTTTGATCAATCTAGCTGCGGTTAGAGCTGCTACATAAAAGACCTCATTTTCACTAAGCGCGTGCAAAAAATAAGAGAGAATGCGTAAGAGCGAATGCGTAAGAGTGGCTGATGAAAGAAATGATCCTGACAGATTAAAAAAAAACAAAAAAAAAAACAAAGCTGCCCTGAAAAAAAAACGTGACTAATTAATTAATAAGTGTTTTGTTTCAGTTTGAGAGTTTGGCAGGCGTAAGGGGCCCCGGGGCCCAACTCTCTCTCTCTCTCGAACCGACTCCTTCACGCCGATGTCTGACTCGGTTTTGAATTTTATTCCCCATCAATATTCATGGCAGTCCAGCATACATTACACGGAGAGACGGAGAAAAGTGCTGAGATACCTGCACACGGAGAGATGGAGGAAAAAAGGAGAAAACGGAAATGTTCCAGCCAGATTCCCCCAGCGCTGACGACCAATCACAGAGCAGCCAGAAATTGGAGTCATGTTTTTACCTTCGGCGGTGTGTGTGTGTGTGTGAGAGAAAGAGTGTGTGTAAGAGTTGAAGAAAAGAGGAGAGGTGAGGTCAGTTCTCCCCTGTATAGTGGGTCAGGAGCTTGTGGATTGATTTGAATGTCACTCTCTACACAACACACACACACACAAGTCAGAATTTTCACTTAGACACACAACACCTGCCTAATAGATTCTCACACACACGCGCGCGCATGCTCACACGCACAGACGCACTCACGCTTGTGCACATACACACAGGTACACAAACGCTCACACACACACAAACGCTTACACGCGTGCACATGCTCACGTACAGAGACACTTACACGCACGCACACGAAAACATCCACTCTGGCACTAATGCAAACACACACAAACGCACACTTATGTACATGCTCGCACGCACGCACGCACTAACACATCACAGTTGGAATAAGTCCCATTATCAAAACCACTAAAAACCTTAGGGCACAGTGTTCCCGTAGTACAAGCTTTTGAATACAGAAAGTGCAGGAATCTATCAGCTGGCATGAAGCATAAAGCCTTGTTCACAATACAGAATGCTGTTCTTGACTCGCATACAAACTCCCTCGGTCTGGCTCCATGTTTGATCGGCGATCAACAGCCGCTGTGTGTCAATACTGGTCACGTTTGAGTGGTATTCACTCGAAACATTTATCGGATTTTAATGAGAAAATAGACTCACAGACAGAGACTCAGGTATGAGCTAAAATACACAACTAAAATCACTAATCAGAAAATCAGGCACCATTCAGCAAACTCAGGAATCTCAAATATTTTTCACATTTCAATATAGAGCTGGGCCGATCCACATTTTTTCAGTTCTGATCCAATTCCGACACACAGCTGCCAATCCGATACCATATCTCTTTTTACTGCTCCTTTGAGATTGGTAGTTGAGCCAAGATGATTTTCTTTACAAGAGAGAAATTGCATCGAACTAGATACTCACATGTCTTCGAGAGATGAGGAGATAAACCGTGCAGGAAAACAGCTGGCAGAGTAGCACCGATTAGGGGTTTGATCACATAAGTGTAGTTTTTTGCCTTATTAGAACGAATAAAGACAGAACAAGCTTCTCCAGCTGCCCCGGATACGCTGCCATTTTGTAGTGAGTTCTTGACTGTGTATGCCTCCCCCTTTCTCGATTTTGATTGGCTAGCAAGAGAGGTGACACTGACCAGCCCAGCGCTGTTCTAACCGTAAAACAGATTTCAACTTGAAGCGCTCTGAACGCTGTGATAAAAACCCGTCTTTTTTTCTGCTGAAGGGGCTTAGCGCTCTGAACGTTGAAGCTCACAGGATCTGTATTAAGGGTGTTGGTGGTCTAGTGGTAGGACACCTGGCTTGGGCCCAAGAGGTTGTGGGTTTGAATCCGACCTCTGGCGTTACCAACACGGGGTCCCTGAGCAAGACCCTTAACCCCAAGTTGTTCTCAGGGGATCTGTCCCTGAAATTAGGAAAATGTAAGTCACTCTGGATAAAGAGTGTCTGCTAAATGTAATGTAAATATATTGAAAATAGGTGCTGCCAGTGGAAAAAACGTGTTTGGTGGACACAGGCCCTAGTGCTTTTCACCTTTTTGCATTCGCGGCATATAACATTTGTAGAAAAACTGAAATGTTTGAGCTTTAAAACTTGCACATATTAAAATGCACATATAAACTTGCTGTTCCATTGTTAACCGTATAGGAGTTCAAAAGTGATAGAGGTTTTATATGTGGAACGCAACATCATGGAGCTGCTTTCCTCATATGAGATATAAAAGCCAGTGGAAGCAGGCGGGTCTGACTCCCTCGTGGTCTGATGAACACACGACAAAAGACCGAAGCGAACTCAGCGAATGAAACACAAACTCCAGAGTAAAGACTGAAGAAGGAAACTGGAAAACTTCAGCAGAGTCGGCCTCTAGTTCCACCTCTTCAATTGTTTCCATAAGTTTCTACTGACGCACCAAATGAAGTGTGCATGTGTGTGTGTGTAAGTGTGTGATTGCATCAATGCTCTAATCCCTCATTTGCGTGAGTGACAGTATCATGCAGCTTTTTGTAATTAAGCGAGCGCCGTACTGCTGAATTAATCATGTTGCTGTGAGCCGCTCACACCACGAAGCATCTGACCACACACACACACACACACACACACACACACACACACACCTTCAAGGAGAGCTAAAGAACACAGTCTGAACACAGAAGGACAGTCTGAAGCACACAGCCAGAGCACTAATCAATCCCTCGTCTCTCTCTCTTTTTCTCAAACACACACACACTCGTAGAGCCGTGTGTGACCCCAGGGTGTGGGCTTAGGCCCTGACTGCAGGACGGTACAAATTCTGGTTCTGGTTCAAATAGATATGCATGTGTGTGTGTATACAAACACGAGATCAAAGTACTGTATAAGATAAGGAGCAGGAGAGAGGTAGAAAAAGAAAGAGAGAAAGAGGTATAGAGAGAGACAGAGAGAGAGATGGTCAGAAAGATGGGGCGGAGGGGAGAAAAAGAGAGGGGAAAGAATGAGAGTTACTGAGAAAGCGACAGAGATAGAGAAAGAGAGAGGGAGCAGGGTGAAAGAGAGAGATGGAGGCAAAGGGAGAGAGAGTCAAGTTATTTTGATTGTCATCCCTCTTTTCCTCGCAGCATGGGGAGTGTGTGCGTGACATCAGCAGTGAGGAGCAAAAGCTGTAATTACAGCGTCCTGATGGTAATTAAATGTAGAAATTACACAATACAAACCCCAATTACTATCAGCACCTAAAACATCACAACGCTTTGTGCTGCTCCGACCTAGACAAGGACAGCTCAACACTGCCGATCTGTGTGTGTGTGTGTGTGTGTGTGTGTGACCTCTGGCAGTTGTGACACTGCAGTAATGTTTATCATATATTTTTGATATTTTCCAATCTGGATTATCTGCACTTTAAGGTTTAAACAACCTCAAATCAGTATCATGATTAATTGACATTTTTACCATGATTCCAGATAATGAACACTAATTTAGTTTGGGGGTGTTGTGGTTAGTTTTTTTTGTCCTCATAGTTTACCAACAAGGTTTGCACTGTAAATCTGCCCAACTATTAAAGCTGGAATTTTTTTCTAATGAAAGACTTGGGGTTGGGCAATTAATCAAAATGAACTGAAACCAACATTTAAAACCTCTAATTGACCAAGCCAATATTTTAAATTATTTAAAAATATATAACTAACTATATTGCACAGTCTCTTTTGCACCTCTACCTCTAGAGTTTTTATGCTTTATAGTCTATGTATATATTTCTTTCTTAGCTACACAGGCCTTATTTTTTGTATTTGTATTTATATAATGCTCACTCGCTGTGTGTCTTTTTGTACTGTGGAATCTGAAGCCACGTCGTCTTGTCTCTCTGTACACTTGTATATAGCAGACATGACCATAAAGTTTACTTTGACTTTAACTGATGGGATTCTACATTAGCACGCAGACTGGGGGAAATCTGAATTGTAAAATAGCTTTCATTTCCAAAATAGTCAAAATAACAGCCACGGGCAAGAAGATATCGATTAGAGGTTTTTCATTGTCCAGCGCTAGTTCTGATCCAATCTGCTTTATTTAAAAACACAACTCACCCAGACGTTAACACAGACCAGGACTCTCTAGCACGGATTCTGTTCTTACAGTAAATTAGAATTGATGTAGGAACTGCAGGAATCATTTTCAGAAAGGCTTTAAAATCACCACTGGGTCCAAACAAGTCTCCAGCTGCAGAAATCTCTCCAAGAGCAGCTGAGGGATTAAAGACTTGTTCTGCACTCAAACACTAACGTATCTAATAACTAAAGAGGAATAATCAAAAATTGTACGTACGAGATGGCGATGGATGGAACATCGCTGCAGGACTTTTCCAGACCGTGGTAATGCAAGAACAGACCGGTGTGTTGATGGATCGTTGATGGAGTAGAGCATATCTACAGCGTGTGAAAGAGCTTTTTCATTTTCTCTGTTTTACTCTAATAATCTCTTTCTGCTATCGCTGTCAGAAGAACACGAACATACCTAATGTGCTCAGTTCTTCTTTAGAGGCTAAGGTCTGGTGAATCTGGCAATTAGCACCATAACAATTAGGCATCGAATTTAGGGGTGGTGGTGTTTTAGTGGTTAAGATGCTCATCCCTGGACCAAGAGGTCGTGAGTCCCTGGGTCCCTGAGTAAGATCCTTAACCGCAAGTTGCTCTCAGGGAAAGTGCACCCCAAAAAGTTGCCGACTGCTCCTTCGCAGATGGATCAAATGCAGAGGTCACATTTCGTTGTGGTGTGCTGTAATGACAATGACAAATGATTGGTCATAATGTTATGGCTGATCTTTGCTTGGGGCAGCATGAGACACTTTTGGGGGAAGTGTGAAGTGTTTTGGTGGTTTTAGTGTCAGAAAGTTAACTGAAGTGTTCAGGTGTGTGTTTGTAATGTTTACAGTAGGAAGTGTTTTGAGAGAATGGACATGGTATTGAGACAAGTGTGAAAATGATTTAATTTATTAATGATTTAATAGATTTTATAAACTTCTATTTTCCTCATTTCAGGGACAGTCTCCCTGGAGCAACTTGGGATGAAGGGTTTTGCTCAGGGGCCCAATGATGGTACTGCAGGAGGGAGGATTCGAACCCACAACCTCTTGGTCTAGAGATGAGCATCCTTACCACTAGACCACCAACAACGCCATAATGAATAAGATAATGACTTAAAGCTGTCTAAACTGTAACTACTTTTCACTGATTAAAACTAAGAGGAATTTTCATCTAAGGACAAAAACTAACTCTAAAGTTGCTGCCAAAATTAGAACTGCTCTCAACCCCTTTTAACCCTAACACAGAGACGAGTGCAGAGTCGAAGAGAACTCTCCTCCTACACAGAGCTCATGACCTTCTTAATCTCTCTCTCACACACACACACACACACACACAGATAATGACTCATGGAGGCTATTAGTGATGACATATTGCTCCAGCACAGGGTCTGAGCTACATTTCGGGGACGTGTGTGTGTGGTGGTGTGTGATGTAGAAGTTGTGTGTTGTGTGCGAGTGTGTGGTAGCACTGTGTTGAGCACGGCGAGGGTGATGAAGTTACTTGGTGTGTAAGTGTGGAGGCGTTACTGGTGTGGGGATTAGTGTGCGTGTGTGTGTGTGAGACAGCGTGTGTGTGTATGAGCGTGGACAGCCGAGTCGAGACCGGCGTCTCCACAGCTTCCCTTACAAAAGAGTTCAATTAGGAGAGCCAGTCAGGAGCCAAATCCCCTTTAACACACACACACTTTCACTCTGGGTGTGTGTGTTGTTGGTTCAGTGCCACTGCAACTGTGTGAACTCTACAACAGAAGAGCTTAGTGGGGGACAGAGAGAGGAGGAGGAGGAGAGAAAGAGAGCAGGAAGAAAGAGTGAAGGGAAAGCGGTAGAGATAGCAAGAGAGAGAGAGAGATGGTGTAAAAGTAATAAGGACGGAGAGGGAGGGGATAGAAAGAGTGAAAGGGAAGAGGAAGAGACGGGGAAAGAGGGGGAGAGATAGCAAGAGAGATGGAGAGGGAGTGAGAGGGAGATGTAGAAAGAGAGAGAGGGGGAGGGAGAGAGAGAGAGAGAGAGAGAGAGAGAGAGAGAGAGAGAGAGAGATGATGAGACATGAGGGAAGACAAAAGGGGGGGGGAGAGTGAGGAAAGAGGAGGAGAGAGAACGGGAGTGTGAGAGGGAGAGGAAGAGAGCGAAAAAGTAAGACAGAGAGAGTTAAATAAAATGCCTATTAATGACTGAAAGTTCTACTGAAACATGCCATGGGGCGGGTAGTCCAGCAGAACAGTGTGTGTGTACAACCACTGTCCTCTGGTCGTCATCACACACACGCGCGCTACAGACATACCAGAGAGCCTATGCAAATGCAACAGTACTCTGGACACACACACACAAACACACACACTCACACACAGAGGTCGTCAGCATCAACTTAGACGACTTTTTAAAACGTGTAAAAGATTGTCACGCTGCATTGTGTAGCTGCGCACACACACACACAGATACAGACACGCTGCATTAACACACACACTACATACATCAAGAGCAGTGAGGAGGGAGAGAGAAGAGGAAAAGGGAGAGAAGATAAGGGAGGAAAAGAGACAGAAAGAGCAAGATAAGAGAGAAAAAAAAAACAGAAAAAGAACATAGAGAAGGAAAAAGAGAAAGAAGAGAGAAAAGAGGAAGAGAGAAGAAAGAAGAGCAAAAATGAGAGAAAGAAAGAGAAAAAAAAACTAAGACAAAAAGGAAAAGACAGAGAAAGAGAAAGGAGAAAAAAAACAAGAGAGAAAAAAGAGAAAGGAAAGTAAAAGAGAAATAGAGAAAGACAAAGACTGAAGAGAGAAAAAGAGAAACAGAGAGAAAAAAAGAGAAAAGAGGAAGAGAAAAAGGAGAGAAAGACCAAAAAAAGAAGAAGAGAGAAACAAAGAGAAAAAAGGATGAGATGCCGAGAGAGAAGGAGAAAGAAGAGAGGGGGGAGAGAGAAATAGACAGACTCAAAGAAAAAAAGGAGAGAGAAAGAAAAAGAAAGCACAGAGTATAAGAATCAGAAAGAGAGAGAAAGAGAAAGAATGGAGGAAAAGAGAGAGAGAGAAAAGAGAAGAGAGGTGGAGAAAGACAGAGAGAGGGAGAGAGAGAGATTTGAGCTGGAGAGCATTAATATCTACAACCTCTCTGCATATTATTAACTAACGTGGAGACGTTCAACATCAACCCTGATCACCAACACTACCCCACACCACACTCACTCACTCACTCACACGCAATACTGCTTCAGCTCCTGCTGTTTTACATTCAGAATTTACATTTTCACTGACCTTCGCTTTGTGCCTGTGTGTGTGTGTGTGCGTGTGCCCAGCAAAATTAATGAAGAACAGAGGAGTGCAGCGTGTGAGGAAGTGTGCGGTGTAAAGCAGGCCGAGGAGGCAGCGTTCCTCTCGTTAGGCTGAAAGGTCAGCAGCTCTTCTGGGTTTATAACTCAAGTGCTGCTCGAGTTCTAGAAATGCTGCTCTCACTTTGCAGATGCAATTTACAAAAATATTACGAGCAGCGTGTGCGTCCGGGTTTGAGCCGGAGCTGAGGAATAATTGATGATTTTTCTCACTCGTCGCAGACAAATTAATTGGCTTTTAAACACTAGAAAGGGGGAACGTTGTGCGTAATTTGTCATTTCAGAACAGACTGCTCTTAAATACAGCTTTTATGATTTTAGATTTCTCTGATCCTTCCAGATGAACAGTTTACTTTTTAACCTTGTGAGAGATCAGCCTGACACTGTACATTTTGGCACTCTTTAATAACTTCATAGAGGAATAACATATACGAGACACACATCACTGACATGATCCGCTCATCTAAGTTCAGTAAAATATTCCAAGTGTATCTGACTGATATTACAGAGATCAGCTCCTTTCTGTCTATTCTTAATAGTAATAAATTATAGAATGTCAATTTGCAAGTATGATATACCACTGTGATAGAGATGACCATACATGTGTCTAAAAATAGGGATGCAGCAATCAAACTTTTCCAATACCAATCTCAGAATCTCAGCCGATCTCGAGTAAAATCCAACACCAAATTTTAATTAGTAAATTGTGTATCCTCTGTGACGAGGAGACTGAGATTATTCTGTTATCCTTAAGAAAATTTTTGATTTAAATACTGTTTTACAAAAAAAGCAACGTAATAATAATAACACACCCATATGTATGCGCAAAATTATTTATTATTAAAATAACAGCTTAAAAATGATGTTTAAACAGTTGTGTAACTTTGTGACGGTCCCTAATTCTGTGGCGTTAAAGCCATCAGGAACATAGAGACTGCGAGCGAGAGCTGGTGTTGCTAAGGAAATTAAACAGTATAATCATGTGATTTGCTTTTGGGTTGTAGCGTGTTGCAGTAGTTGGTGTATTTTGGGGTTGTTCTGCTAACTGTCATATTAACATGTATGAATATTCATCGTTAACGGCGAACAATAAACCAGCTTTACTGCAGTGCCACTTCTGATGCATAACGACTTGTGTGAACGTGCTAGGGACGCAGCGGTTTTCGGTATTGTCTCAAACCATTCGGTGCGCCCTGTTCGGTGAACCGTGATAGTTCAATAGGCCCGACATTAAACTATAATTTTTAAAACGTGGTCATTGTGCACGCATTCTCAGTGATTAAAGTTATCTGTCGCTTCGACGGATTTCAGCCCATTGGACTCCAGCTGTGACAGATTTCCGTCAATCGGATGCAAAGGCATATTTGAGATCAAAGCAGATCCATGAGAACTTAAATGCGAGCGGGAGGTGAGTGCACATCGCCAGCTTATTAAATAGTGATTATGCAGGCTCGCGGATCAGCTGTGTAAACGCGCGGTGTGTTTGAGCGCACACGGCTCTCACTAAAACGCTCCAGTTCAGTCAAATCTCCCCTTTATTACAGACAAAATTAATATGTTAGCTGAAAAACAACAAGCAGCATTCTACTCACAACGCAGCCATTTACTGGTATTTTGTAGTGTTTACTCCATTATCGTGATGTGGCGCTGAGTAGCGCGGGGGATTGTGGGAAATGTAGTTCTCTTCCAGAAACGCTAAAAGCAGCTCATTTTATAGGCGAATAGGAGTCAAAATAAGCTCAAAAGTTCTGGGTTACTTTTAAACCAATTTGAACTCATTTTGGTCTATAAAATGAGCTGCTTTTAGCGTTTCTGGGAGAGAACTACGTTTCCCACAATCCCCCGCATGCCAATTAGAGCAGCAACACGGTTATGTTCTACACAAACATGAATGCAATGTGTGTAAGAGTAGATTTTAAGAACTAATTTCTCCAGGACCAGTTGGTAAATGTGGCTCAAAATGATTTGAGATTCATTAGCATGTGGCTGGAACGATCTGAGTTTTGCTTTGTATGTCAAATACTATGTGATATTTGAGTTTTGTGTGGGGCGAGTGTGTGGGAGCTACTAGGGTTTTTCCTCCACATGAAGGTGTTATTTTAGGGAGTTTTACTCTGTGCAGATGGTACTGAGGTTTTACTTCTGTGCCGTCTGCTCCTCTAATTATTCATAACAACGGCAGTCGGCAGAGCGATGCTCCTACATGGGGAGGCTTTAAGGTTACGCAAATGTGAACATGGTGCTTTATATTAAACTTTAATTTGGTACAGCGGGGGCCAGACTCACACAGACATTTGTGTTTTACCATCTTTGTGAGGTCCTTCCATTGACTGCCATAATGACTAGATGAAATAATACTACAGCTACAACAACACTAACCCTGACCTTAACCTCGACCTCAGTAAACAAACCAACTTCAGACCTGAAACTTTCAAATAAAAGTGTTCCGGACCCCGCAAACAAAAATGCCCCCCACAAAGCCACAATCCTCTCAATTTAAGTGAGTAATTAGCACAGAATAGCACACAGTGCACCACAATGAAATGAGTGAGTGATTATTTGTCATTGTGAACACACCACAGCAAGCATACGGTGACCTCTGCATGTAACCCATCCGTGAAGGAGCAGTGGGCAGCTAACAAGCGCCCGGGGAGCAGTGCTTGGGGACGGTACCTTGCTCACGAGCACCTCAGTGGTAACTTTTCGAACCTGCGACCTTCAGATCACAGGGCAAACACCCTACCGTTACGCCACCAACTGCCCCAAACAGGGGAGAGCGAGAACACAGTCCCCCACTACCACAAATTATGCAGTCGAGATTCCCACATTTGGGGAATTCGCAGAGGTCAGTCAACCGGAGTGCAATGGCTGAGCCTCGCCCTGGGCAAACCACCTTCTTGATCATGGTATCACCCCTGCCAGCTAAGTATGTGACCTCTGCATTTGACCAACCCAAGAAGGTGCAGTGGGCAGAATTTTGGCAGTGCTTGGAGACGGTACCTTGCTCATGAGTACTTCACTGGTACCTGTACCGGCCCGGGATTTGAACCGGCGACCTTCCGACCACGCAGCCAAATCCATCTTTACACTACCTGTCCCAATGTGACAATGTCAGGTCCTCACACACAACACGCAGCACTCTGATATATCATCTCTAGGGATGTACCAATGATCCCTACTCCGACACATTGTCGATTATCAAGAAGCTTGTACTATCAATGCAACATGAAAAAACTGATCAACCATCATAGATATTGTAACGTCGCATCATGTTGAACAGAAGGTCTGTTTTTAATAAGAGACTCTGTAATCAGCAGACATCAACTTAATAATCTAAATAACATTGTATCATGAGGAAACTTGTGATTTATAAGTTTAAATGTTTCTTCATCTCATCCCTCAGGAAGTCACACTGACAAAAACACTGTCAACATGAAGGTAATATCTGTGTGTGAAATGAACTCACTTCTGTGTCCACTCGCCTCTCTCTGGTCTTCATTTACCTGGACAGCAACCAGTATTCTGGGGTTCAGCAGTATCTACATTAAAGGTGTGTGTGCGCGTGTGTGAGTGTGTATGTGTGTGTGGGAGAGAGAAAGATGAAGAAAGGAGATGAAGAAAATATTCCTCCTTGTTTTGAAGGTGTGAGATCTGAGGATGTTCTCCATCAAAGCCGGGTCTTTGATTAGAGTCGGCTGTTCAGGTGATGCTCGCGTCTGAAGTGACATATTGTCAGTGCGCGCGCGCACACGCGCGCACACACACACACACACACACACACACACACACACACACACACCCCCACCCTTTAATGAACTTCCTGTCTTTCAGGATAAAACACACACAACACACCCACAGAGCACTGCTTTGTTCAACAAACCATGACCGTCTCAAACGCAGGGTCCTTTGCTAATCTGCCCAAATCTGCTGAAATAATCCAGCGCTGGTGAAACCCTCTAACACAGATAATCACCAAGAACGTGTATCAACTCAATGTCAGAAAGAGATCAGTTCTGGTTAATAAACTGCAGCAAGAGCAGACATTGAAGTAGACATTTTTTAAATTAATGAATTTAAAAGCTGAGGTGATTATTATTTTCCCCTCAAGAGAATAAGAGTGACGGTGAAAGCGAGGCTTGGTGGCTTAGTGATCCCAAATAAACCATGCACTAGAAATCTTGTAATTGTGGATTGTGATGTGAATTTTAAAAGCTATAATCCAGACCCTCCAGGAACTTGTGATGGAAACTATTAACGCAAGTTCAACCAATCCCTGTGAATTCTGCACGACCTTAAAAGTCTGACCAATCACTGCAACTTTTCCACAATCAACATCGTTTCCCGAGAAACGTTACGACGTACATCAGTGAACTCACGTTTACCTTCAAAAATGCTTTAGACATGTGGAACATTAAGCCAATTGTACCGCAGTACCGCTGACCACACACAATGATGTGCTTCGTTTAAAATGCTTGGTTTAGTCTGAAAAAAGGAGACAGTTGCAATTACTGCAATTCAAAAGGAATAAAAACCCATCGGAGCCTCGCACCCAAGACCTTCAGAAAAGTCACACGCCAACACGCGTGGCGCGGCACTCACTTTAATTCACTTTATTTTTTTGGTTCTTTCTGTTTTATGCACAATTCCAATATTGCATTATTTTCTTTTTATATCATCACTCATTTATATTATAACCGCTCACTCTGTTTAGCTGTTTGCAAAAGCACTGCATTTTAGGACGCCTTTTATTTATTTATGAAAAGTTTAAAAATATTATTATTATTATTAATAACAATAATAATAATAATAATAATAATAAGCCTATGCCACTGTTTTTTTTCCCAAAAAATGTTATTTTAAAAGTTAAAATATTTTAATAATATATTATACAATCCTGAATTGACCATTTACCTGAGAACAAATATTGATATTAAATAAGAATACATTGGCGAATACTGCATAAGTGGGTTTTAAGAATATTTTTTCCCTAAGAACAGCTGGTGAATGATGCCAATTATTATTATTACAACAACAACAATAATAATGTATATATGTAAGCAGCTGCCCAAAAATTGCCTCCCTGAAGAAAGTCATAACATTTAAATAGCATAACATTTGTGAACTGTAGAAATGAAGACAACCCAATAAAATAAATTTGTGTAAGAATGTCTAAACCATTTGTTAAGAACACACCCGTGATCTTCAGCAAAGTCTCGCACCAACATGCCTGTCACGGCGCTACCGCCACAAAGCCCACACGCTAAACACACACAAGTCAAAGCTCTAATGAAGGACTTTCAGCGCACTCTGTCTGCATATTTGCACCATATTTACAACATTTTACTGACAGATCTGAGCATCTCTCTGGCTCCTAAAGATCTGTGGGATATCTCACCTTTGATGATGGCATCAGAAACCACACCGGCACTTTCTGGAGAAATGGCATGATGGCTGTGTGATTAAAAAAAAAAAAGGAAAAAAGGGATAAAAAGGTAAAAAGGAGAAATGCTTGAAGGTTGTTTATAGCAGTTTCTATGGATTATAGTTCAGTTAGTTCATCAAATCATTTTTACAGTGTGGAAGTTTAACAGCTTCCACACTGTAAAAATGATTTCATCAGTTAGTCATGTTAACATAATTTATTTATTTATTTCAACTCAAAACAACTTTGTTTTCTTCAATAACTTTTATGAATATTCAGTGCTACAACTAAGGTGTTTTTAAGTACATGGAAATGAAAATGTAAAGAAGCAACGCTGTAACTACGACTGCGTAAGAGAGAATGTGTTAACACACCACACACACCGTAAATCCGGTTCAACTTAAAAATTACAGTTCAATCACTGCCTTGAAGATTCAGGTAAAAATCAAATTGTATATAATATTTGTTTGAACTTACTGTTTTTATTTTTCACAAGAAGTCTAAAAGAGTTGATTGTCGAACTCATTTCTATTACTATTTACAGATGAGTTTGACAATCTACTCTTTTGGCCTTTCACGAAAGCAGCAGAAATTAACAGAGGTATGTGACAGCCATCTTAAAAAACTTGTTTTATACAGTTTGTTTCCCACTACTGCGTTAAACAGGCATAGTGTTATGTTCATAAGGCTCCTGGCTATGTTGCACAGGACTAAGAGATATGCACAGCCTCATTAGTGGCACAAAAACCGCATTAACTTTGACTTTAGAAATATGCCCTGATCACTTTGCTTATTAGCTGTCTCGACAGCCTGGCTTATACTAAGTAAGTGAGTGATTATTTGTCATTGTGAACACACCACAGCACAGCACACAATGCACCACAACAAAATGTGACCTCTGCATTTGACCCATCCATGAAGGAGCAGCGGGCAGAGCCCAGGACAGTACGTTGCTCATGAGTACCTCAGCAGTACCTTTACCGGTCCGAGACTGTAACCGGTTTTTAAAAGGTTAGTTGAAACTGAATTAATTATTATTTTAAGTGGAATTAAATGAGTGAAGTAGGTCAACATGATCAAATCATTTTTACAGTGCAGCTGTTGAATTAATGTTAATGCGGCGGGGGAAAAAGGAGGGATGAAAAAAAGACAGGATGAAAGAGAAGAAAAGAAGAATGACTGCTGATAAAAGCTGATGAAGTGTAACTCTCACTCTCTCCACACCAACACCATACAGAGATATCTCACAGACAGCAGTACAAAGCTAAAACTGGACTTAAAAACATGAGTTAAAAATAATTACTACATACAGTTTCATTAGTTTTTAGTTGAACCAGGTGCATTTTACAGTGTGTGGCGTTTACTCTTGAACACAGCGTGGTTACAACTTAGAGTTTGAAGTTAATCTGCTTTCCTCACATTTTCATCTCCATGAACTGATTTAAAAACGTATACTGTAACACTTACAAAGGTTAGTTGAAAGTGCATTTTTAAAAGTTGAAGTAATGACAGAAGTATGTTAACAAGACTAACTGATAATCTTTTTACAGAGTAATTGTTATGTGCTTATGCTAAATGCTGTGTCCAGCTGCGTACCTGTGTTTAATGACGGCAGCAAACTGCCATGGCGACGGCAAGCAGACGATGCAGCAAAATCCCACAAGTTTCACTATTATTCCAAAAAAAAAAAAGTGTTTTCCACGTATACGTTCAAAGTAGATTCAACTTGACGTCTAAGCGTAGTGCAGTGTAGCACTGTGAAGTAGTGAGGGCCAAAAGAAAACTTTTAGTCATCGGCATTTTCTTAGCCTAACTGAGACTAATGAAGCACACGGGAGACGCCGACGCCATCTTTAACAGAACAGGTGATTTCTTGTCAAAGTAAAAGTCCCAACGTAAATAGCAAAATATTAGTCTCTAAAAAAAGGTTTACCTTCAATTTGGTTTCTTCAGTCAGCATCAGAAGCAGCTTAAAGACAAAAAGTTATAAAGTCTTTAACTCCTCAACACTAACAAAAAACAAACAATAAACTGAAAAATAAGGTGTGTATGTAAATGCTTTAATCCATAGAGTTGAATGTGTTTTGTCTGCTCTATAATTTTATTTACTGTCTTAGAGTTACTGTTGTTATAGACTGCCTGCATATTCATATTAAAATGTTGCTGTTCTTATGTACATATAACGCACAAAATTACATTCCACTGTTGTAATTGTAATTTTCTAAATACCTCTTTGAACTACAATTGCTAGTGTATAGCAATTTTAGTCTATAGAGTTTATAGTTTTATAAAGTTATATAAATTTTATACTCTTTGTGCTTTTTTGCACTGTGTAAAAACTGGAGCCATGTCATCTTGTATACTTGTGTATAGGTGAGATAATACAATAAAGTTTGACTTTGACTATGGATTTAAATGCTATAGTCTATAGAACTGCCCCCTTTACCCCAATTTAGCCTCATATTCTAAACCAGGTTTCATCTTAAAATCAAAGTGAAATCACAGCCAACCCAAGCAAACATGAATGCCAAATCTTAAAGTCACACCTGCTGTACTGCAGGCTGTCTAGGCCAGATTCTGTCCCAACAATATACTGCAAAAACTCAGATGCACCGCAGCTAAACACTGCCACAAGGGGTTGGGTGGGTGTGGTCAAGTGATTAGGATACTCACCTCTGGACCAAGAGGTCGTAGGTTGCAATAAAATCACTAACCATGGCTAAAATTCTGTATAAATACCTAAAGTTGATATAACACCTCTCCTAAAAACTCAATTTCCCAATTTCATGATTACACCATTGGTGTGTTTGTCAGAGTACATGCTTAAATCTGCATATCTTCTTATGAGCTGATTTATTTTATGACTAATTTGAATGAGTCCAACATGTGCAAACATCAAGCTGACTGTCTCTTTAAACAGAAGGGATTGCTGCCGAGATGAGGAGCTCTCTTCTAGAAATGTCTAATTCACTCACATTTGCAGTATTTTAGCAGACAGTCTGATCCAGAGTGATTTTCATTTCCTAATTTCAGGCACAGTCCCTGGAGCAAGATACGGTTAAGGGTCTTGCTCAGGAACCTAATAATGGTAGTGCTGGCGGCAGGATTTGAAAAGGGCGAGTATCCACTAGACCACCACCACCACTTAGGCATGTATCTCCCGTTTGAGTCTGTCAGTCCACCGTTACGTTATCCACATTGGAATGCTCTATGTTCTTTGTCTGAAGAAGAGGATGCTTCATTTCTTGTGTTATGCCACTATACATCGTGACAGTGGTATTAAGAACAAAGTTCTTGTTGTCTGGCTCTCACAGGCCTATATTAGTCTCTCTCTAACAACAGAGCTGAGATTCTCACTCATACACCTGCATTAAACAACACTGATGTTGCACATAAAATACATAATGGTCTAAAAAGCGGTAATGAAGTAAGTGATTAAATGCTTTATCGTGAGTAAAGAACACAGAGCCGGCTATAAGGGGCAGGAGCGATGCAGAACGCCTTCTCATTACAGCCGACACGTCCTCCATGTAGTCCACTAATACACTGATTAAACTCCCATGCTCCGGCTGCCCATAAACACACACACACACCATAATCACGCTGGCTTTATTCATGCTTCACGGCCAAGCTCTTTACAATAATACAGCTGTAATCAGGGGAGGAAGTAACAAATTACTACTACTCACGCTAGTGTAATCAAGTAAATTTTTATACATTTCTTATGTTACTGTAATTTCTACTCTGGAATCTACTTCACTACTCTTAAAATTACATTACGTTACTGAGTACGTCTACAATTTGAATGAATCTTCATATTGTATGTGTCGGGCTGTCTGAGAAGCTTAGAAGCTGGTGGTGATCTAAAGGTTAGGACACTTACCTCTAGATCAAGAGGTTATGGGTCCTACTTCCAGCACTACTACAACCAGGTCCCTGAGCAAGACCTTTAATCCCAAATTGCTCTCAGGGATACTGTCCCTGAAATTAGGAAACAGATGTCACTCTGGATAAGAGTATGTGCTAATATGTAAGTGTCTGTCATAAATATAAATGTAGAAGGATTCTTTCCAAGCATCTCAGTGCACTTAAGAATCAGCAGCACCCTCAGATGAAGACTGGTTCATCCCAAAGACAAAACACCTCAGCACAAGTTGAGCAACGTGGTGTAAACTCTGCAATGCAGTGAGGAACGCTCAGACTTATACATAGGAGAGACCAAGCGACCACTCCGCAGACGTATGGCACATCACAGGAGAGCAGCTGTACATCTGCACTTAAAGACGGGAAGCCATTTTTTTACAAGATACAAATGTTCATATGTTGGACAGAGTTGATAGATGATAGAGCCCATCTACGTCCCTCTGGAATGACCATCACTGGACAGAGGTGGGGGCTTATGACACCAGATATCAGAAAGCTATAATGCAGTTTTGAAATCCCGAATGCAGTAAATACATTAACATAAAATAAAATAAAATAAAATAAAATAAAATAACTAAATTTACCAGTTTAAAAGCTGAAAATGAAGCCAAGTACAATGTATGAGGAGATGGCTCTGATTGTAAGGTTTTCATCCACTTTCAGTTTCTTCTCTGGAGGTCAGTGGTGTATGTGTGTAATGCTGCAAGAGACCAGCAGCACTCAGGTTTCTTATTCCCTGATTAACACACACACGTATAAATAGCTGTGTGTGAGAGTGTGTGAGAGAGTGTGTGTGTTATTCAGGGGATAAGAAACCTGCCAAACTTCCATGTCTCAGGTGATAATGAGTGTCTTAGCAACAAATTAGGTGAGACTGTTCTCACCTTCCATCTCTTTTCACTGCTCTGACTGTCTATTATCAGCCGTCACACTTTCCTCGCACACCCCTCCCACATACACACACAGACACTCTGGTATTTTATCTTTGTGAGCTACTTCCATTGACACAAGATGTAAATAATACTACAGCTAAATAACACAAACTTAAACCTGAGTAGCAAAAACAAATCATCTACCCTACCTACGCTTATACATGAACACCCACACACACACACACATACACACACACACACACACACACACACTTTTACTGCATACTCACTGTGATTCCCTGAATATCTCCAGCTTTCATAGATGTGATTAAGGTTGCACACACACACTCAACAAGAACTTTAACCAAACCAACCACTTCGCCATGGGACATGTACACACACACACACACACACACACACGGTGCAGGGATGTGTCCTGTAAGTGAGCCGTCTCCATCAGGGAGGAACTCATTTTCCCTGTGTGTGATGTATTGCTCAGTAATAGACTGTTTATTATTAGGAAAGAGAGCAGAGAGCAATGTGAGTGTGTATTAGAAGAGACACACACTACATCTCTCCTCCTCTCATCCCTCCATCCCTCTTTTACACTGCCTCTCTCCTCTTCTCATCCCTCCATCCCTCTCTCACACTGCATCTCTCCTCTTCTCATCCCTTCATCCCTCTCTCCCACTGCATCTCTCCTCTTCTCATCCCTCCATCCCTCTCTCACACTGCATCTCTCCTCTCCTCCTCATCCCTCTTTTACACTGCATCTCTCCTCCTCCCCATCCTCCATCCCTCTTTTTACACTGCATCTCTCCTCTTCTCATCCCTCCATCCCTCTCTCACACTGCATCTCTCCTCCTCTCATCCCTCTTTTACACTGCATCTCTCCTCCTCCCATCCCTCCATCCCTCTTTTAAACTGCATCTCTCCTCTTCTCATCCCTCCATCCCTCTCTCACACTACATCTCTCCTCCTCTCATCCCTCCATCCCTCTTTTACACTGCATCTCTCCTCCTCCCATCCCTCCATCCCTCTCTCACACTCCATCTCTCCTCCTCTCATCCCTCTCACACTCCATCTCTCCTCCTCTCATCCCTCCAACCCTCTAACATTGCATCTCTCCTCCTCTCATCCCTCCATCCCTCTCTCACACTCCATCTCTTCTCCTCTCATCCCTCCATCCCTCTCTCACACTACATCTCTTCTCCTCTCATCCCTCCAACCGTCTAACATTGCATCTCTCCTCTCATCCCTCTCACACCCCATCTCTCCTCTTCTCATCCCTCCATCTCTCTCTCAGGCTGCATCTCCTCTCATCCCTCCAACCGTCTAACATTGCATCTCTCCTCTCATCCCTCTCACACCCCATCTCTCCTCTTCTCATCCCTCCATCCCTCTCTCACACTGCATCTCTCCTCCTCTCATCCTTCCAACCCTCTCACACTGCATCTCTCCTCCTCTCATCCCTCCATCCCTTTTACACTGCATCTCTCCTCCTCTCATCCCTCTATCCCTCTTTTACACTGCATCTCTCCTCTTCTCATCCCTCCATCCCTCTTTTACACTGCATCTCTCCTCCTCTCATCCCTCCATCCCTCTTTTACATTGCATCTCTCAAGTGGAAACTTGACCATATTAATTTTTAAAATGTGGTTTTGGAAATGAATATTGAAAATATTTTTTGGGGGGTTTTTGGTGTTGGTTAAAAAATAAACACCTGAACGACTGATACATGGATTGTGTTGTACTAATAGCAGAGGTTAATTTGTGGTGTTAAGGAGTGTGTTTTGAGAGCTGTGTTGTGTAATTTGCTGCCTTCTTCAATTAATCAATGCAAGCGAGTGGCTGCGTCTCATTACAGCAGCTTCCTGCAGCAGGGAAAAAACTAAATACCACAAATGAATCAGGCATCGATCACCGTCTTAATCTCAGCATCACCGTTCACTGAAACACAGCTCGACCTCCTTCACGTAACACACAGGTTTATATCAGGGACGCTGTCGTCCATACGCTGAGGTGGGTGCCAATGGTTTACAACGTGTTTCCATTCCTGCTGCTGTATCATCCTGCAAGGTTTAGTCAACAACTTGTTTGATCCAAGTTCTCTTTGGTGCCATTTGTTGGACTCTCCACTGAGCGGGTCAATTTCGCCAGAGGGTTTTGTCTGGTAACTGGTTTTCAAACATGGCTGAACCAACGTAATTTCTGATTCTGCTCCTCGATCGTCGCCTGATGTTTGCATCAGAGTTGAAAATCGGCATGATCAGGGTCCGGAACAGGTGAGGATGGTCCTAAGCCTCACCTGCTGTCAGCTCGCTACTCAGGATCAGCCCATACACAAAGCACAGGTACCGCTATCGGAACTGAAAAAGCTGGATGGGCGCACCCCTAATTTATACCAGAGTGGGATGATGAAAAAAGTTGGGCGAAATGAAAGAATAAAACTGAACTCCCTCTGTACAAACAGTATTTGTCATGGTCAATATTCTGCTTATTTTACCACAGTAGCAGATTCGACTTTGTTCAAAAACACATTTAATATGCTCCATCACACACACTTCCTCCCAACTTCACTCGCACCGTCGTCTCACCCGACTTCCATTTCTACAAATATATGAAATGGAAATTGTCAGAGTTTTTCCCCCTCGGTGGGAGCAGAGGCGTGATTACAGGGGTAACCAGCACACACACACACATACACACACACACACACACTCACAGTTTGGTGCTGAGGTGTAAACTGTGTTTTACATTTGATAAGAAGAAAGGAACGAAACAATTTGGCTGCACACACTCACACTGGAAATCAAAAATGTGTAGAGACAACAAAAGAAGGCCCTACTTAAAAAAAAAAAATCACATTTCACACACTCGTCCCCTTTTTCATTTGACCAGTCGAAACCTGAACCACAGCGACAACAACAACAACATCATCATCAGCAGCAGCAGCAGCAGTGGTGTGTTTTAAAATTCTCCAGTCTCCCCTCACTCCGGCTTTACGAGGCTTTATCTGGGAAGAATTAATTAGCTTAAGTAAAATCGCATCCCAACTCCTCCTTATTACACTGCAGTAAAGAGACAATTTATGGGTTTATCAATAACAAACTTTCTGACTCTTCACTAGACACAAAACACACACACACACTCTCTCTTTTCAAAACAGCTACTTGTGACTGTGTGTGTGTGTGTGTGTGTGTGTTCTGTTGACTGCACTTTAAATCTCCTTCACCACAGTAAAACCAGTTAGTCCAATTAAGTTCCAGGCGACATCTTGGGTTTAAGAACAATATGAAAAACAAATCTGAAATACATATTTGTAATAAATTGCACAGCAAGTGAAACATGAATGTAGCCAAAATGACACAGAGGAATATTTCTTATATTAAATGTACAGATACTTTATTAAGGAAGTTAATGCACTGTGCTGAAGTCCAACTGTCCAGTAGCTGAGTCTAGTTCAGATCCCCTACTCGCCAGCTGACCACCAGGGGTGTGTGTCTCTCTCTTACCGTGCACCTTACCTCTTCTCCTCTCATCCCTCTCACACTGCATCTCTCCTCCTCTCATCCCTCTCTCACCCTGCATCTCTCCTCCTCTCATCCCTCCATCCTTCTCTCTCACACTGCTGCTTCTTCAGCAAGCGGTTATTACACCACCTAATGATGCCTGTGCTGAGATACTGCAATGTTTTTATCCAATTATTTGCCTCAAAACAACAAATTCCACCTCCAAATCTGTTCCAAAATGTTCAGCAGTGGAAGCACAAACGCCACTGCACTCCTTCAGCGGGTCAAGTCTTCAGCAGCGGCCATTTTCCCCTGAAAAAGAAGCTACTGATCTGTACACACCCCCACCTCTCTCTCTCTTACTCTCTCTCACACACACACATACATACACACTACATGTGTAAAGCGACAGCGGCCGGTAATGAATGTAAAATGAAAGTGAACGCAGTGCTCCACCCGACGCTACTGCCGCCGCCGCCGCCATTTTTCTTCCTAATGTAGCGTGTGGAATTGGGGAGGCGACGGCGTGAAAATGAAAGGTTGCACGTCTCACTCGCTCGGCAATATGGATTTGATAGCGGCAGTAAATCAACGGACGCGCTGAAACACATGTTAATGGAAGCCACTAAATTGGAATAGAATTTGCTTTAAAAGGGAAATCGGAGAGAGGGAGGAAGAGGGGAGAAGGAGGAGGAGGAGGACGGGGAGAAGGAGGAGGAGTGGCGGAGCGTCTGACGGAAGAGGAATATAAACCATGAGGCAGTGCTAGACGAGAGGAACCAGATCTGTAGAACTTCGTACTGAATAATAATTAGAGAATTGTACAAATTAGAGAAGGAAGAGAGAGAAAGAGAGAGAGGGAGACAGTGAGAAAGTGAGGGAGAGAAATACAGAAGGCGTTATTATTAATATAAAAGTTTAATAACATCATTAATATTTCACTCAGCAGGAGGATACAGGTCAGTACGTGTGTGTGTAGGTTTGTGTCTGTACGTTACCTGTAGAGCGGTGATTTGAGCGCTGAGGCAATGTGTGTGTGTATGAGTTCTCTTTTTTGTCTTAATATAATGGAGGCTATTTGCGAGGACCAGCGCGGCCGAGTGAGTTTCTCCAGCAGCTGCAGATTGCTGGAATAACGCTGGATCCATCACGGCCGAGAGCCCGAAAATCACACTGCCGCTGCTGAGGCTTTGAAGTCCCATTTACAGGCAGATAGTCACATCATTACCCACATAGCGGGACACGACTTCCACCCCAAAACACCAGAGCATCACTTTCACCACTAACTTCCACATCAACACACTCTTTACTCTTTTCATCTTAATGCCCAGGTGAAAACAGCAGCATCTCAAAAACATACACACACACCTCGGACAAAACATAAAGCCAATTACCCAGAAAACAGCCCTCAACAGAAAGCACTGAGACCTTTTTTTAAGCATAAATGTGAAGTTTTCATCTCATGATGATGATTAATAATCACCAGCTCTGTCCAGAAGGGTTCTTTTCAAAAAGGATGCAGCATTCCCTCACTGATATTCTATGTGTCCTTTTATATATTTTATCATTATTAATATAAAATATATTTTCCTATTCAATGATTTTTATTTTAAGTAAGTAAAGTTTACACAAATAGCACTTGCAAAACAATTGATCTTGACCAAAGTGCTTCACAGAATAAAATCATCAAGAAAAACCAACATGTGGACATCCCGGCAGCGCCCCAACGTACCATACCGCATACGCCGCTACGTTTGCCTGCTGCGTGAAAATAAAAACATTTTAACAATTTTATCATATCGCTATCGTCATCTTAAGATCGAAAAATCTTTTGTCAAACCATCGTAACTCTGGGACATCTTTGTAATATACTCCGGTTAAAGCTTCTAATTCTATTTTTAATTTCCATAACAGGGTGGCACGGTGCCGCAGTAGTTAGTGCTGCCGCCTCACAGCGAGTAGGTCATGGGTTCGATACCTAGGTCGACTGTAGGGCCTTTCTGTGTGTCGACTGTAGGGCTCTCCCCGTGTTCACGTGGGTTTCCTCCCACAGTCTAAAAGCATGCACTGTAGGTTAATTGGCAACTCTAAATTGGCCCCGTAAGGTGTGACTGGGAGTGTGAACATGTGTGTTTGTGCCCTGTGGTGTGTTGGTGCCTATCCCCGGATAGGTCCGGGCCCCCCCGGCCGCGACCCCAGTTGGGATTAGCAGTTCAGATGATGAATGAATGGATTTCCATAACATGCACAAACATAATGTTTCTGTAGCATCTCTATTCAGGAAACATATTTCTCAATATATTTTAAAATTTCCTGTGTCATTGAATTCTGAAATTCTAATAAAAACTACTAGAAATATAGATTCCACAGCTTCTCCGAACATTTACACTGCTGATGAAAATAAAAGTGCATTTCAGAGTTTTTCATGAGTGCTGGTTTGTGTTGAGGAAAATTGTAAAATAAAAGCAGCAGGCGCTCGCAATCACACACAAGTGGAAACAAGGTTTGTAAAGACTCAGAGTCGGTGGGAATTAAAGGCAGTAGATTTCTTTTCAGATTTACTCATGACTATGAAAAGGAGAACATGAATAGAGCAAAAGCAACAACATCGACTTCCATAAGTCTGCAGTATTCATCAGAAACCTAACAGTGAGTCTACATCTAACTAAAGAAAAATCAACTTTATTTGATGGGGGGCTGAAACATGTCGAATGAAAGAGAGTTTTGGGGAGGACGGAGGCAAAAAAGAAAATCACACTTTTAACTCTCCATACATCAAATATACAAAATCAGCCACGAGAGCTTCATCCTCCTCGACGTATTTGCGAGGAATCCGGAGTCGCTTTATTTACATCCTAATGCTCTGAATACACTTACAAATAAATATTGCATTCGTACAACTCTACGCTTCCCTCGTCCGTCCTCTGGGAGCACGTGTTCACCTGAGCATTGGGAAGGGAAAGGACGGCGCTAGAAGTCCGCTACAGTCGAAACCCCGGCCAGGGGTGGAGAAGAAGAGGAGGAGGAGGAGAAGAAGAAGGAGGTGATAAAGACGAGGAGGAGGAGGAGGAGGAGGACGAGTCCAGCAGGAGAGCCAACGTCTTTCTTTAGGGGAAACTGAAAATCACACGAGTGGAACGAAATGGAAATGTCAAACGCAAACATCAGGAACGTAACCAGGAGGGGAAGGAGTCACCGCTATGACATCACAACAATGACATCACAGCTGGATAACGCTACCAATGGACCAGGCCTGGTCGGACCCCAGTGGCGCCGCCGAACTCAGAGGTCATGGCGGAGGGGGAGGAGTCACGACACCGGTCAGTTTTTGTCCAGTTTGTGCAAATAAATCCAGGTTCTGGTGCTCGAAGTGGAGAAGGTGATGTCACATTCTGTGATCTGAATGAGGAGGGTGTGTGTGTGTGTGTGTGTGTTCATTCTGGTTATGCAGTTGCTGTTTTCTGTGCAGGGATTTCCCTCTCTGTACTAACGAGTGTGTACCATCCCTTTAAATAATTATCAAGAGAACATGTGAACGCAGCTTTCTGTGCAGGGATTTCTCTCTCTGTACTAACGAGTGTGTACCATCCCTTTAAATAATTATCAAGAGAACATGTGACTGCAGTTTTCTGTGCAGGGGTTTCCCCTCTCTGTACTAACGAGGGTGTACCATCCCTTTAATTAATAAACGAGAAAAAGTTATTCCGAGTAGGACGGTATGTTTATTGTGTGTGATGTTGTATCCTCACAACAGTATAGTAACACACACACCACCTTTACTAACTATCCTGGACAAATAAAGTGGTGATTTGTCTCATTCTCCATCTCTCTCTCTCTCCCTCTCTTTCGGATTCCCTCTTTCCATCTCACTCCCCCTCTGTGTTTCTCCACTATTATATGTGCTGCTGACCACTCTTATTGTAACCCCCTCGTTCGTATTCAAAACATTTGCTCTCGCTCTTTTTTACTCTCTCATTTTGCCTCCTTGTTTGTGTTGTGTTTGTTTTTTTTCTCTTATTCTCTCCCTCCACGTTGCGATTTTTGCGTAAATTAAATTCTGTCATCGCCTTGTTTCTCCTCAATGCAGAGTCATTACAGGTGGAGTTTGTATTGAGGTTGAAGTCTCTCCCTCCGTTCCTCTTTTCACCCCACTCTCCCTCTGTTTCACAATCTCCACTTATCGTGTGTGTTGATGACCATTCTCGTGTGTCTGTCTTGCTGTCCATCACCTACATCCCTCCTCATGTTCCTCCTCCTCCTCCTTCTCACTTTCTACAGTAGAATCTTACTTCACACTTCAAATATTTGCCCTCTCTCCTTCCCCACTCCCTCCATATTTCATTGGAATGCTGTTTTATGTTTTGTGTTTTTCTCTCCCTCTTTCTTGACGTCTTTGAGTAAATGAAACTCATTTCATCGTCGCCTTGTTCCTCCTGAGTGCAAAGGCATTACAGATCGAGTCTGAGGTCTCTCTTCTTTCCTCTCTCTCTTTTTCCATCCCACTCTCCATCTTCATCTGTATTTACCATATGTCTTGCTGACCGTTCTTATCATCGGTCTCTACAGTAATGTCCTGCTTCGTATTTGTAATATTTGCTCACTCCCTTGTTCCCCTTAGGAACTGAGTGTTTATGTATGTGAGTATTTGCTTTTTTCCTTTCATTCCCTCACTCCATCTCTTTGATTTTCTGTAAATAAGACTCATTCCATCATCAACCTGCTCCTCCTCAGTGCAAAGGAATTATAAGTGGAGTTTGTACTCAGTTTGAAGTCTCTTCCTACTTTGCTCCTTGGCTCCCTCCTTCTCTGTCTTTCCTTCTCTCTTTCTACCCCCCTTTCCCTCTGTTTCTCCGTCTCTGTTTATCATTTGTGTTGCTGACCGCTCTTGTCATCCATCTCTACGTAACGTGAATGTTTGCATTCTCTATTTTCCCACTCCCCTTTGGAATGCTGTGATTTCAGTTGTGTGTGTGATTTCTTGTATTTTCTCCCTTCATTTTGTCGTTTCTGCGTAAATGAAAGTTATTCCATCGCCTCGTTCCTCCTCAGTGCAAAGGCATTACAGGTTGAGTTTGTATTGAGTTTGAAGTCTCTCTCCTCTCCTTGTTCCCTCGCTCCCTCCTCTCTTTCACATCTCTCCTGTTTTTACAGATTGTCTTGCAGTCTCTCCATGTACGTTCGGAGCTCGGCCGATTGGCCCAGGTCCATGTCCTGACAAACCCACTTGATGTCGTCCTCGTTGCCGATGAGAGCAGAGTTGGTGTAAGGCCCGCCACTTCGCCCCGCCCCCTCCTCCTCCCGGTCCGTCTCCTGCAGGACGGTGGTGAAGGAGGTGAACTTGACCCGCTTGCGCTTGCCGGTGCTGGGTGAGCTGTTCGGGAGCTGGGGGTTGGAACCAACGCCCACAGCAACGGCGACCCCGGTGCAGGGACGGGGCATCATCCCCTGCATTGGAGGGGCAGAGCTGCCCTTCTGAGCCCCGCTCCCATTCAGCAGGTACTTGCTTTCTTCACAGCCATCGTGGCGGCGGTCGATGGCAGTGGTGCACTCGTCGCCGCGGTTGCGGTTGCCTTCAGACGGGTCGGTCTCGGTGCCCAGCCACACCCAGTCATGAGCATGGTTCATGTTGCCCTGCTCCAGCACGGGCAGCTGCTTGTGGCGATAGCGGAAGGCAAAGCTGACGCAGTTGACGAGGAAGACAAGAATGGCGAGGCAGAAGACGCCCAGCAGGGCATACATGCCAATCTCCAGGTCAGACAGGCGGCGCGGGTTCGGTGCAACGTCGCCCCCCTCTTGTGCCCCGCCTGGCACCTCTACCTGCACCTGCACCGGGAAGCTGCTGTAGTCCACAGGAGCGCTGCCCTGCTTGGCTCCCCCCGAGCGGCCAGCGGAGGCGGTGCTGCCTGACTTGCGCCCACCTACCTCGTCACGCCCTCGCTCAGGCACGTCCTCCTCTGCCGTGCTACCGCTGCCCTTCACCTCGGCACCTGCTTTTCGTCTCCGCCCGCCGTCATCCGTAGCTATGTCATCGTCTTCACCCCGCTCCTCCACCTCCACCTCGCCCTCCTGTACCCGGTTGCCCGGGCCAATGTCATTCTGGCCAAACTTGACATGCACGGTTGCCATGCCCGAGGCCAGCACGCTCTTGCGCTTTGACTTTTGGCAGGTTTCGGAGATGAGCAGCTCCACCCGCAGCAGCACACCCCCGCCCTCGCCCTCTGCCAACACCACTGGCCACTGCTGCTGTTGCTCCTGTAGGGTGGACACCACACGCTCATCCAGCGACACAGCGCTCAGCACAAAGTCTTTGGGGTCGTAGATGTCCAGAGGACTGACCGAGCCGTCGCTGTACTGAACCCACACACTCAACACTGCCTCCTGGAGAGAGAGAGAGAGAGAGAGAGAGAGAGAGAGAGTTAAACGCTATTCTGAATGTTGGGTTAATGCTAAATAACCAGATTTATTCTTCTTGTTTCCTCCACATGCAGCATTACAGAAGCTTCTTTATTTTCTCCCATTTATGTAATAAAACATCTTATTAATGCAATGTCATTTTAAAAGGAACATTACAAAGCGCTCTTCATTAACATTCCAAATGCTTCCTCACGGGAGCAGAGACCTCCAGACACTGGAGCGGTTTGAAGAAAAATAACCTCTCAGATGAGAATGAACCCAAATAAAAACATCTCATTTTTTATCCCACCACATCTTCCAGTTTTACCCTTCTCCACCACACGGAATCACAGTAAAGTTGTCAGAACAGTGACAGAACACAAACGGAACTGTGTAGCACCTAAAATGGTTTTAAGAAATGAGAGATATCCCTTGAGAAGTGAAAAACACGAGTAATGTGATGTTATGCATCCTTTATTACCTCATGCCCGTATTTTATTTCTATATGTTGATTTTTATGTAATGGTTATTGTGGTGTGAATTGGAGTGAAATGTCAAGTCAGATTTCTTGTGTTATCCTCCTTGTCCAATAAAACTGATTCGAATTATACAATAAGATTGTGTGTAGTGTGTAGTCAATCGTGTGCAGTGCTGGTGATGATAAACGTGCGGCTGTATGTGTGAGGTATGTGTGTGTGTGTTGTTCTGACCTGTTTAGGGGTGTGTAGCAGGTCCTGGGCAGTGCTGGTGATGGTGAACACCCTGCTGTGTGTGGAGCTGGACTGTAAGGACAGGGAGAGAGAAGACACCAGCTGGACTCCCAGGTCTGTGATGGTCACCTTGTCGTCCAGCACTGTGATGGTCTTCTCAGCCAGGATCGAGTCCGAGAGAGCCGAGATCACCTGAGTGAGAAACACACACAAACACAACTATGTTTACATTTACAGCATCTGTCAGCCTTTTGTCCACAGGGATATCTAGTGATGCTCAGTGGTGATCCAGAAGCGGTGACCTCTAGAGTAATCCCAGGCCAGGAGCCCAGTTGGGCTGCAGTAATTTGGGTTTTGGCCCAACTGTGTGCAAGTTACATTTACAGCATCTACTAGACAGTTATTGAGAGCGGCCCAATGACAAGCCAAATTTACATCTGACAGCCAGATCAACAGAGTTATCCCCAAAAGGCACTCAAACAGGCCAGAGGCCTCCACAAACACACACAAACACACAGACACCGCTGGTTAACGGTTAGGGAGTTGGGCCTGTGATCTGAAGATCTTCAAGTCCAGGACTGGTAAAGGTACAACTGAGATACTCATACCATCCCTAAGCACTGTTCCCCAGGCGCTGCACATCGGCTGCTCACTGCTCCTTCACGGATGGGTCAAATGCAGAGGTGACATTTGGCTGTGGTGCACTGTGAGCTGTGGTGTGTTTACAATGACAAATAATCTCCAGTGCTGGTAGTGCTGGAGGCAGGATAGAGCTGGATTTGAACCTACGACCTCCTGCTCCATAAGCACAGTATCACACACACTGCTAAAACTACAGCAGCAGACTGTGTATCTACCTGTGATGGGCAGGTAAACTGATTTATAACAAAAACACACAAGTCAGAGGCCTCCTCGCGCACACACACACACACACACACAAACCTTCCCTTGCCTCAACAGAGTCCTCACAACTGGCAGACTGATAGAGTTTTCGACTGAAAAGACAGCAAAAGGAACAATGAAACACCAAGATATCAAAGGAGTGGTGACAGAAGGGATGGAGAGAAAACAGAGAGAGAGAGAGAGAGAGAGAGAAAGAAAGTGTGAGAAAGAGAGATGTGACTGTGACTGACGGTGACTAAAACCCAAGTGTGCCTCTGACAGGAAAAAACGTACTGTGTCAAACTACACTACACAACTCCCAGTGGGATACACACATTGACGAGTAGATGAGACTGAAGCAAATACAAATATCCCTGTGTGTGTGTGTGTGTGTGTGTGTGTGTGTTTGTTCTCTGTTGTCCCTGCAACACCTTTAATGTAGCTGCTGTGTATTAGCTTGTTATCACTGTGGAGGTGAGAACTTCCTGTGTGAGCAGGAACATGTGCTGCAATAAACCTCTCTCTCTCTTTCTCCACAAATCTGTTCATTGTATTCCTCTCAGAGTGGCTGTGATTTGACATGTTGCAAGTCCATATTATAATGTTTGTGGCTTGGTTTCTGGTAGGGGTTTATTTGGCAGTGTAGCTTTACCTGCATATGTCTTTACCTGCATATGTCCACCGACACTACCTTGGTCATAAATACCTAAGTGGTACCTTTACCGGTCTGGGATTCCAGCCGGCGACCTTCCGATCACGGAGTGAACTTCCTAATCGTTATCTGTGCATATCTGTTGTCTGTGCATATCTTGCGAGGTGTGTGTACCTGAATGGTGGTGACGCCCTTGTCTCGGCCCACCAGCACAGTGCCGTCCAGCAGGTGAACGATGCGCGGGTCTTCCACCTTGAGACAGTCCAGCACCAGGTGTGTGATGTCAGCCGAGCGGTCGGACCCCAGCAGGTGCACCAGGTCGGCCCCCGGGTCGCTCGGCTCCGCCACAAAGTGTGTGAGGACACGCACCAGGGCATGCTGGTACTGCAGCGCACAGCCCTTGCCTTTCCTCTCATCATCATCCTCATCCTCGCTGTCACGCGTCGGCCTGCAGTGGGGTAACAGGAGGAGGGGCTTAAATACATCATGCCCACATGCAGCGAGTGGTACTCAAACACACACACACACACACCCAAATAAGGGGATGGTTCATACAAACCATAGACCACAACTGAAAAATAGTGAAGCACAAACACACACACACACACCATGAGACAACATGGTAGGAACAGACACACAAACATACACAAAGGTACAGACGAACACACACATCATAAGACAGAAAGACAAACATACACACATACACCAACATAAAGACACACATACACACACCAGATGGACACACACAGCATGGATCAGACATACATACAGTACATACACCCCACAGGATGAACAGACACATGCACACCATGGGACCGACACACACAAACTCACATACAGACACACAAACCTCCTGCATCATCTCTCTTTCTCTCTCATATACACACTCTCTCTCTCTCACACACATTCCATTTCCTTTAATGTAGGACTGTGTGATTACTCAACATTTCCTGGCCTCCCAAAGAGAACTGCACATCTGTGCACTTTGTGTGATGTGTGTGTGTGTGTGTGCGTGTGTGTGTGCTGCCTTTAGAGGCACCTAGAGACAGAAATTGGCCAAATTGAAAAATGGGCCCAGCAGACAGAGTGAAGGCCGGTGGAAAGCTTGGATACGGATGGACACACACACACACACACAGAGCAGGGAAATAACAGCAGTAATGGAGGAAGTTCAGGGCTGTGAGTGGCGCTGCTGTGTTGGTGTGAGATTACAACAAACCCAAATAGTCATTTGGAGCAATTATTATTGTGACACAAACACACACACACACACACACACACACTATTACTATCATAGTAACTCCATTGTGTCACATAATGAACAGATTTCTCAACATCGACAGCATTTAACCTGTTTTATACAGTGACTTCCATGTCTAATTACAGGAACAGTTTCCCTTTATGACATTTTCATAAAGAATCTTGAATCCTTGAGGAGCTTGGGGTTAAGGGTCATGATCTGATACCTAAAGTGAAAGTGAGTGATTATTTGTCATTGTGAACACACCACAGCACAGCACACAGTGCACCACAACAACATGTGACCTCTGCATTAAACAGCTAACAAGCAGTGCTTGGGGACGGTACCTTGCTCATGAGTACCTCACTGGTAACTTCACCGGCCCTGGATTCGAACCTGCGACCTTCTGTTCACGGGGCAAACACCCTACCGTTACGCCACCAACTGCCTCTAGTGGTGGTAGTGCTTGAAGCAGGATTTGAACCCACAACCTCTTGGTCCAGAGGCAACCATCCTACAACTAGACATTTACATTTACATTTAAGCCACATAAGCTACAGCATCCTCCATTTCCGAATCTCAGGGACACTTTCCGTCTTGGTGCAACTTGGTGTTAACGGTCTTGCTCAGGGGTCCAGTGGTGGTAGTGCTGGAGGGAGAATTCGAACCTACAGCCTCTTGGTCCGTAGGCAATTATGCTAACCATTAGACCACCACTTCATAATAATAAGGGAAATAATCCTACAGCTACACCGTACCATAACCTCAGTCAGCAAATCTTTTACCTTTTTCAAATAAAACATGGACATTTTCTATAAAATCATTTTTCCTAATGAGGACTGGTTCTCACACACCCCCACAAACCATAACAAATTGATAAGTCACAGTTTTACCCATCTCTGAGCGGACCTCACAACTCCTGACATGTGAACACACACACACACACACACACACACCTCTTGTTGGCGGTGATTGGAACTCTCCAGCCTTTAATCTGACTCAGCTTTTCGTCAGAGACGTCGATCTGCAGCGGGAACCGTGGCACCCAGACGCTCATCTCCAACTGGCTGCTGAGGTACAGATATGTAAAGTTGACCTTGATGGAGACGCGCCCCCTCATCTCCTTCCCGTTTACCAGCACCTCGTCACACGCCAGAGATACCTGGGGGGAGGGCAGAGAGAGACAGATATCATCATACACACACAAAGACACACACACACACACAAACCCGGAGTCTGCTCAGATCACACTATACAGGATAAATAACCCTATAATAAATACGTAAATAAATAGGCAAATAACCTAAAAGGTTATGAGTAAAAATACCCTAGAAATATAATTAGAAACATTTTTGACACATGCACTCGTTCACAAGTGTCCATTTTTTCTTCTGTTTTTTCCCCGAAGTTCCGACGCTTTACTGCACGGCCGTTCTTCACAAAGTCACCAAATTCAACGTGATTCCAGGGCCCATGAGCCTCTTCGCATATCTGTAACTCCGAAGGCCTGCAGTTGTCTTTTTCATCCTTTTTTCTGCCGTTTATTTTTCCTATAGGAACCCATTCGTTTTCTCCCATTAAGAATACATGGGATTTGAGACTTGACAGCCTGTTTTTTGGCGACAGTCAACACGGTTCGTACGCCACCTCAGGCCACCTCACGGAACACGTATTTCAATCTGTTTCCACCTGCACTCGTCTTTTTCCTACTTTTATTATCCCTCATTCTTTCCCCATTCGCTTCAATGCATTTTAATTAAAGTCTTTCTACTTCAGCCACAAAACTTGAGCAATCACACTGGCATTTTCTTATAGAAATGCATCTCAAGTCATTTCAGTTAATTTTACAATTCTGTTACTACTCTCC
>JAVGVS010000077.1:1250924-1341279 GCA_032718565.1 Distichodus sexfasciatus
TTACTGTTAATTCTTTTCATGTCTCATTTTACCTTATTACAGTCTCCAACTGTGTACTGTTCTGTACTGCCAAGACTCTAGTTCTCACCACCTCTCCTCCTTTCAAATAGGGAGGAGAGAAAGAGGGAAACAGAGGGAGGCAGGAAGAAAGAGAAAAAGAAGAGAGAAGCAGAGAGAAGGATAGAGAGAAAAAGAAGGGAGAGGAGAGAGGTTAGAGAAAAAAGAGAGGGAGGGAGAAAGACGGGAGGAAGGGAGGGAGGGAAAGAGATGGCGGAGGGAGGGAAGGAGGGATATAGATAGAGGAAGGAGGTAGTAATAGCGAGAGAGAGAAAGAAGAGAGAGGCAGAGGGAAAGAGAGAAGGAAGGGAGGGAGGAAGAGAGAGTGAGGGATGAAGAGGAAAGTCCATAGAGACAGAAAAAGAAGAGGGGGAGAGAAAGAGAGAAAGAACCAGAGATATAGGGAGAAACTGAGAGAAAAGGGCAGAGAAGAGGAAAGAAGGGAGGAAGGGAGAGAGATGGCAAGAGGGGGAGAGAGAGAGAGGGAGAGAGAGAGAGTGAGAGAGAGAGGGCAAGAGAGGCAGAGAAGGAGAAAAAGAGGTGAGAGAAAAAGAGAGGGTATTAAAAAGAGAGACAGAATGTTGGAGTGAGAGAGACAGATGAGGGAAAGAGGAATGAATATAGGAGATACACAGAGAGAAAGAGAGGGAGAGAGCGGGAAGGAGAGAGAGAGAGAGAGAGAGTACTGTGTGTGTGAGAGAGAGGGAAACCTGATTTGTTTTGGATTAATTGTCCAGTCCCACTCTCTACCTCTGACCACCGCCCTCTCGCTCTCCTCCTCTCCTTTTTGCTAAAGTGATGAATGATGGATTATATGACTGACTAAGCAAAATCCGACCTCCAAACCCCCCAGGCCTCAAATTACACACCACAAACTGCCCTGTGTGTGTGCCAGCAGGGGTCAGTGTGGGGTGAAGGGGCTGCTAGAGCTGCTGGACATCTGTCTGGTCAAATGCACTGAATAAATGAGTGTTAAAATACGCTCAGAGGAACAGTGTGAGCATGCAGCAAGATTAAAGATTCTTAATCTGTCACATACAAAAGTATGAGGTAGTGAAATCCACCCTGAATCATTTCAATAGGACGTAAATTCAAATGGACACAAATTATACAGAATTATAATGTTAATGATAAAGAACAAAACATGTTATTACAGACATTACTGCATGTGTACTATTACTGTTTATACTATAAAAGTCAATCTTTAGATTTAGTTTCTTTAACTTAGGCCATGTCCACACGGGTATTTCTGAGATTTTCCGTGTCCGTTTTTTTTTTTTTTTTTTTTAACGCGTCCACACAAGCACGTTTTCAAAAATATCTCATTCTACACGCAATCGCAAAAAACACTGTCAAAACCATGCCTTGCATTGTAGATAAATACCTAATGTAGACACGGCGCATACTGTGACGTCATATGAGTGGCACACAATGTCCGTTTTTCAGAATCTTCCCTTTTTTTGTCCACACCTAAACGCAGAAACAGAGTTTTGAAAAACCTCCGTTTTCATTGACCTAAAACGTTGTTTACGTGTGGATGAAAGGCCAAAACCTCCGTTTTCAGAAATACCCGTGTATGTGTGGACATGGCCTTAATCTGTTGGTTAATTTCACATTTGGTTAATATCACATGCTTCTACTCTGCTACGTACATTGCTGCAGTTGCACTCGGCACTTTAAAAACATCTCATTGCACCTGTCATCTGTCTTTAGAATAATTTTGTAAACTCAGGTTAAACGTCAATACATTTTTAAAATTTAGTATATACATGCAGATACACCTGTACCCAGCTTGAGTCTTAAATTAAAATTGTATTCCATGCCGTCTGCACATATGTAACTTTATGTACCTTATTGTATATAAGATATAGTTTTATTTTTTTTGTCTTATTTCCCTGACCTCCTTATTTAAGTTTGTATTTGTATGTCTATTTTGTTATTTTTCTATAATTGCCTAATTGCACAGTTAAAAGAGCGGATCAGGATACATTTCACTGCATGTTGTACCTGTATAATTTGCATGTGACAAATAAAGAATCTTGAATCTTGAATTTCTATGTAAAGTTAAGTTAATCTGTTAATTTCTATTTGCATTTTAATTTACACAGTCTATCAACGAATCAGGGTGCATGTGTAGGTTAATTCTAACCCTAGACTTGACTTAAATTATGGGATAACTATGTCTTAACTATGTTATAATTAGTGGTGGGCATAGATAAATTTTTTGAATCTAGATTAATCTCACTGTAATCTTGGAATTAATCTAGATTAATCTGCTGAAGGCATTCAGAATATGTGTGCTACCCAAATAATGACTAAAAGTAAGTCTTTGAGAACGGGAATAAAGTCGAAATGTTACGAGAATAAAGTCGAAATCTTATGAGAATAAAGTCGAAATGTTACGAGAAAAAAGTCAAAATATTTCAAGAATAAACTCGTAGTAATACGAGATTAAAATCGTAGTATTTTGAGAAATAAAGTCAAAATTACGAAAATAAAGTCAAATTTTTACGTGAATGTTTAAGATATGTTCTGTACAAGCACGTCGTCTGCGCCAGTGAGTTAGCTCTACGGAAGATCTTGCAAACATCAACCGTCAAAGGTAAGGTTTATTAAAATCTCTTCAGTAAGCATACACATTTGTAAATGTAGTTTGATATCATTTGATAGATCCTCCACACCCATAGTTTCTCGCAATTCTGTGATTTTTCTCGAAATATTTCGACTTTATTCTCGTAATATTTCGAGTTTTTTCTCGTAACATTTCGACTTTATTCTCGTAACATTTCGACTTTATTCTCGTAAGCTTTCGACTTTATTCTCATAGTTTCGAGTTTATTCTCGAAATATTACGAGTTTAATCTCGTAATCTTAGATTTTTTTAAAGGTGGCACTAAAACGCCGTCGTAATTTACAACTACTGTATTAACAATTTTTATTATTGGATAAACTGACAATAGTTTTATAAAATAGTACAATATAAAATCTTAATCCAACAGATCCCACTATACTAGACGTCACTGCAAGTGACGTCACTTGCGGAAGTGCAGGTGTCTGAGCGTGCGAGTGCAAGTCTGAGAGTGCAAGTGCAAATCTGCAGCCAGACCCATTGATACATCCGCGCTAAAATATCAAGGTGAAAGTCATCATAGCTTGCGTAGTGTACACCCAGCTCCCAACCCAACTTTGTGAATAGATTAACGGCGATATTTTTTTTATCGTCCGATAAGAGTCTCACATTAACGCAGCACGTTAACGCCGATAGCGGCCCACCACTAGTTATAATTATGTAAAGTGTGCCTTACTGAACATTCTTGCTAATCCCGCCTAAGCAACAGGGCCTAGATAAGGTGCTGCAAGTTGGAAATGATGAATGTGGGTGGGTAAAAAACTGAGCCAAAATCCGTAACTCTCACCACTTTAACTCTCCTACGTTTCCATCTGCCAACTTCCCTCAGCAGGGTTATCTCAGGGAAAAAAGACCAGCCTCATATCTTGAGAGTGATATTTGTGATATGAGACGTAGATCTCCCCTGCCATTCGCCGCCATCATGGCCGTTAGCGTTAGCATAATGGGGTTAGCGCAAGAGGAATGCGTATTGCCTGTCAGATTGCATTGGCCACGTGGGCATGACGCTGCCACCGCAAATGGAGCCCCCACTCCCACGGGGGCCAAAAGAGAGGGGGGGAAATCGGATCCGGATCAGATCGGAGGTGAGAGAAAGAGAGAGATGGTGGAGAGAGTGTTGAGAAAAAGTCGGGAAGAGTTGGATTCACTCATGCGCTGGTAACACGCTAAACCTGCAAACCACACGCACGAGTTTGTCGATGTCAAAAGCTTGCTGCAATATGATTTCACTTTGATTTGTTTCATTTCACCAGCAAGCGTTATGAGACAAGATCATATTCAAAACTATGTCATTACTGTCTCATCAGCATGTGTTACTTTTCCGCGGGCAATGTGATACTTTCTCATGAGCGCAAGATACTTTCTCTTGCGGGCACAACATTTTCTCACAGGTATGCAACACTTCCTCGTAAGCATTTGTTACTTTCTCATGAGCACAGGATACTTTCTTGTGAGTATGCAATACTTATTCACCATCAGGGTTGGGAAGGTTACTTTTAAAATGTACTAAAATGTTAAACTACTAAAATGTTCCACTACAGATTACAGAATACATGCCCCAAGATGTAGTTTGTAACGTATTCCGTTAAGTTACTCAATGTGAGTAACGTATTCTGAATACTTTGGATTACGTAATATATTGTCATGCTTTTTACAACTACATGAATGTAGCAATCACATCCTGCAAATTCCTGTTTGTTTTCTCTACCAATTGGCTGTTAAACCCAAATCTCCCTGAACAGACAATATATTTACTCTAAAGGAGCAAAGACGAAATTTCCGAGTAAGAAATGCATTCCTGTCCAGGCACTGCTGGCTCTGTTGTGCTGGCTCCGGGTGTTGACTCCATTGTGTAACTGACGCCACCAACATTAACAGGACGCTTACATTAGAGCCTCTTATTGCGTGTTTTGTTTGGGTTTCCGGCAATGCGTGGAATTACCAAAATTAGAGATGGGATAGAGAGGGGATAGCGTAACATATGAAACAGGAATAGACCGCCGTGTAATCCATTTATTTCAACAAAGTAACTGTATTCTAATTATCACCTATTTAAAAGGTAACTCTAACGAAATACAGTTACTCATATTTTGTATTCTAAATACGTAACGCCGGTACATGTATTCCGTTACTCCCTGACACTGTTCACAAGCATGCGTTACCATCTCATAAGCGCACATTACTTTCACAGGTGCACAAGATACGTTCCCTTTTTCATATTATTTTCTAGTGCGCGCACAATACTTTCTCGTGAGCACAAGACACTCTTCGTGAGCGCGTTATTTTCTTGTGAGCACACAACACGTTTCTGTAAACATGCATTGCTTTCTGGTGACCACACAATACAGATACTTTCTAATGAATATGCAACATTGTGAAAGGTGAGGTGAGTGATTATTTGTCATTGTGAACACACCACAGCACACAGTGCACCACAACGAAATGTGACCTATGCATTTGACCCATTCGTGAAGGAGCAGCGGGCAGCTAACAAGGGAGCAGTGCTTGGCGACGGTACCTCACCTCAGTGGTAACTTTACCGGTCCTGGATTCGAACTTGCGGCCTTCTGATCATGGGCAAACACTCTACCGTTATGCCACCAACTGTACACTTCCTCACTTACTTTCTCATGAGCATGCATTGCTTTCTTGTGAGCATGCAATACTTTCCCATGAGCGTGTGAAGCTGGCACTGTTTTTCTCACTTGTACTTTTAGGAGCACTGTACTACAGTAGCCTGTGTTGTGGCACTTAGTATGTCACCCAAACAGCTGACGTTTCGGCGCTTCCTCGATGAGTGGTGTAACAATACGTATGACGTCTGGTCAATGGTTTGATTTTGTTTCAACGCTATGGGCTCATTGATCGGTGAATCTATGTATCAATACAGATGGCTGTACTGATACACCCCGAGCGAGCAGGTGGAAATAAGGTGCAGGTGCTGTGTTGGGGAGTTTGTTGAGACGAGTGCGAGTGTGTCCTAGAAGAGTGCTTTGCCTGCTGACTTTGTTGCGGGTGAAATTGATATGCGGCTGAATATTAACATAAGTGCGCTATTTGCATAGGGATATAAGTCATGTGTGTCCCCAATACGTCTGCACTTATTAGAAGTTTGGGGGAGTCTTCACCCAGCTCGTCCTCTACGCGAGACACAACACCGCCACTCGGGGGAGAACTCCAGAGCGCTCACCAATCAGCTAACAACAACACACACACAACACACACACCTCTACATCATGCTGTACACACACATCAAAGTAACTTTAAGGGCAAACAAAAGGGATTATTTTGCCTCTTAATACTAACATAATTAGAGATTTTAGATCTATATATTTATCAAAATACATGTACACACACACACACACCACACACACGACCACACACACGACCACACACACGACCACACAACCACATCTCCTTTCACCCAACAAACACATACACACACTTATCACTCAACACACACTCGCCCAACTACCCAACACACACATCTACTCCCACACTCTCGCCCCACCAACCACCTCACACACTCACACGACTCTTCACACACACACACACACATATTCTCAACTAGCAACACACACATCTACTCACACACAACTATTCACTCAACCTCCCAACACACACACACACGTCCACTCACCCAACCTACCAGCGCACACAAACACAAAATCCACACAAAACTCACACACAAGAATATAACATAATGGAAATAAGCAGAAATATGAATCACTCAAGACACACACCAACCCACCAAACACACACACCTTCTGAAACACACCCAACACACACACACACACAGTGTGTCTTGTTATGTGAGCCAGTGTCAGTTTGATGGCTGCCTAATGCACAGAAGCAGAGTTGTAATGACTCCCTTTGGGGAGGTCACACCCCCCCTCTCTCCATTCCTCTCTCAGGCCAGGCGACCAAGAACGACCGGGTCAGAGGTCGTTACTGCAGTAACAGAGTGACCCTGTGATGGCCCAGAAAGGCCATTATCAGAAATGTATGGCAAAAATCGGGCCGGCCAGGTGCATTATGGGAGCCACCTGTGCCCGCCGTAGTGCCGGCCATCGGAGCAGAGGGGAATTAGTGACTGATTAGGTATTGATTAGAGACAGCAGCATTTATACGGGTCACACTGGGGGCAGAAGTTGACCGAGGAGGGGTGAGGGAGTTGGGGGTGGGGGCATATTCAACAGCATAACTCACCTCACTCATCCAAGGAAGAGACAGAGAGGGGGGGGATGGGGGCTGCAAATCACATTTGGCAATTTCTCAATAAAATAAACTGTTGACAGCACCATATTGTACGGATGACCTCAGTAGTCTAATAAGCATAATCAAGCACAGCTGCACACCTGCTGTCAGCAGATTCATGCGGACAACACTAAAAAGATAAAGGGGGGGGGAACGCAGGGGGAGTCAGCGTTTCAGCTGAAAGAGGGGTGAAATGGTCTCTCTGTGCGATGTCTGCCACATTTCATTTTAATTTGGGAAAAAGGAAAGAAGGACCGAGAGAGAGGGAGAGAGAGAGAGATAAAGGATCAGTTTGTAATCCTCTTTGTTTAGTGTGCTCTCCTCCTTAATTCTCCCACCTGCTCTCCTCTCCATCTCTCACACGGGCCAGAAAGTGAGGGGTAGACAAGAAACGGAGAGAAAAGACGGACCCTTTAATCATGTTATGAGGGTCGTTATTGTGCAGTATGTCCACTGGAGGGCAACACTGCGGCTCCACGATTGCTTTTTGTGGTCGTTTGTTTCTTATTTCTCAAAATCAATAAAGGTATTTGTACTTTGAAAATGAAGCGAGTTCATGTTATAACTCACTGTGGCTGAGCTTCGGAATGTACGGTCAGGGAGCAGTCGGTAGCATAATGGTTAGTGAGTCAGAAGGTCGCCAGTTTAAATCCCAGACCAGTAAAGGTACTAGTGAGGTACTCATCAGCAAGGTACCATCCCCAAGCACTGCTCCCCATGTCAGCTGCCCACTGCTCCTTCACGGATGGGTCAAATGCAGAGGTCACTTTTCGTTGTGCTGCAGTGTGTGCTGTGCTGTGCTGTGGTGCGTCCACAATGACAAATAATCACTCACTTAACTGCAGATGGTAACAACTTTCCAAAGAAAAATCTTAGCTTTATGTTTCCGCATAAAAAACAAATTCTGACAAATATAATATCAGATAATATCAGTAAAACTCTCCAAACCTCAAAATCAATATTAATTTCCAATATCTTGCTAATTCTTTATAGAGGTCGACCAATATTGGTTTTTCAGAACCCATATCGATACAGATTATTGCTAGGGGCCGATAACCGATATTTGGAATATGCAAAAAATATGTATACTGTATATATCTGTCAAAATTTAGAATTTTACAAACACCAAGTTCAGCTGAAACTCTCTTCTCCCCTCTCTTCTCCTTCTCCTTCTCGGAGCTTCACGCTGCGCTCGTGTGTGAGTGTGGTGTGAGTGACAACAAGGCTTCAGCGTTGATTGGCTAATACTCGTGTGACATATAGCCAATCAGAGACTGTTGTGGGCAGGACATTAAATGAAGCAGTGAGTCGAGAGCAAATGGCACAACAGGAAGAAACGGCAGTGGAGCTACAGTAGCGCACCTTGTAATTACGTAATATCTCTGATGGTCCACATTAAATACCGATAGCGATAATTGGCAAAATGCCTAATATCAGCCTGGCAGATAATCGGTCGACCCTTAATTCTATACAATAACAATAAAGACTTTTAAATCTGTATTTAGTCTTAAAAATATGCTTTATCCATTATTATCAAATTATGGTTGATTAGAAAAATGTGGGCATAACACAGCTCTAGTTATCGTAGTTATTTCAGTGTTATTACACAGTTATTACTAAGTTATTACCATAATTACAACTCAGCTTAGTGATTATGGGGTTTAAACTTGTGGTTTGGCAGAGTGAAGCGGCTGTTTTTTCTGCTTAATCCTACAAACCCATCTAAATACAACACACACACACATCTGAAGCTGTCACGTTTGCTGTTGGTGTTGATGGTTGAGGTCAGACTGAGCTGGCGGTAACGGCGGTGTTGGACAGCTACACCTGCAGCAATCTCCACACCACATGTTCCTGCCGGCAAACTGCCTTCTCACATCAACACTCTTACCATCCCCGCCTCCTCCTTCTTTACACCCCCTCCCCAAAACCTAAACAGACTGCCCCCCAGTGCGTCGCAGCCCCAATAACTGTTGTGGTAAGTTTGTATTAGCGCAGCAGAATTACCTCCACAGCGCCACAAAGCAGCAATTGTATTTAAAGTACAACTGGGGCGCTTGTAAGGTGGAAATTGCGCCGGTATTGAGTTGGTGTGAAAGTGGCGGTTACAGATGAGGAGGGAGGCGGGGAAGGGGACGAAGGTGGGGATGGTGGAAGGAGCGGGGCGACTGGCCAAACGCATTGTCTTCTTATTCTTCTTCTTTTTTTAAAGCAACACAATTTCAGAAGCCTCGGCGGCGAAATCTGCTCTCCTCCACAAAAGCCGGTCAATTTTGCCACTTCAAAGGGAAAGGAGAGCGAGGAAGAGATGGGAAAAAACGAGGCGTTTGCTGCAGGACCGAACGGAAATAAAACACAGTGAGACACAGCAGCAACGTGACGGGATGGAAAACGAATTCTTCCCCTCCGAGATCGTTGTTACACACACACACACTCTTGTATTACTGTCTTTGTGAGGTCCTTCCATTGACTCTCATAATGACTAGATGTAAGTAACACTACAGCTACACTTAACCCTAAGCTGAAACTCTTTAGTTTCTTAAATAAAAACATGGACATTTTCTATTAAATCATTTGTCCAGTCCTCACAGTGTTCCACAAGCCATAAAATATGGACGAGGACATGGACATCCACATCTTTTAGGAGACAGCCAGGTCCTCACAGACCTCTTAATACATGTACATACACACACACCTTGAGCACGTCCTCGTCGGTGGAGCTGCAGGACACGGGCTCGTGGATCTCCCTGACCGTCCCGTCCTGCTCCACACTCACCAACCTCACTCCCACCGACACTCGCTGACCCGTCAGGATAGCAGTGTTCAAAATCTCTGTGTCCTAGAGAGGGGAGAGAGAGAGAGAGAGAGAGAGAGAGAGAGAGAGAGAGAGAGAGAGAGAGAGAATTGAGACGAAAGAGAGTGAACAATAATGACAGAAAGAAAGAAATAAGACAAAAGAAAAGAATGAGAGGAAGAAAGAGTATAGGTGACAGAGTGACGGAGAGAGAAAGTGGGAAAGAGAGAAAGAATGTGTGGGATGAGAAAGACAAAAAAAGACAGAGATTAAGAGAGCGAGAATAACAAAGAAATAGAGTATGAAAGATTGGGAAAGACAGAGAGAAAGAGATAGAGTGATGGGAGACAGAAGTAGAGAGACAGAAAGAAAGAAAGAAAGAAAGAAAGAAAGAAAGAAAGAAAGAAAGAAAGAAAGAAAGAAAGTGATAGTGTGTGTGAGAGAGAGAAGTAAGACAAAGAAAGAAAGAGGGGGAGAGAGCAAACGAGAGTGAAGGAGAGAGAAAGAAAAAAGGGACAACAAGAACGTGACAGAGGGATAGAGATGAACAGAAATAGGGGTAGAGAAAGGAAGAAAGAGAAAATGAGAGAGCAAAAGAGAAAGAGAAGAGGGGAAAAGAACGAGAGTGTTAGCACTCTGTTAGATATTCATATCACATTTACACCATTAGAGCTGTTTTACTGATAAACACCAAGGCAGTGGTGAGTCTCAAACAGCAGCTCAATACTACATTACCCATCATGCTCCTGTAACACTCACAATCTTCACACTCTATGTCCAGTGTTCTGTGTGAGATTTCTGTGCACTACATTTTTATTCTTATTCTGTTTCTCACAGTATGTTTACTGTGAAATATTCACAAATATTTCCTATATCACTGAGGTCACACACACACACACACACACACACTCTCTCACACTCTCACACACTCACACGGCTGTTTGCTGTCATTTGCTGAGCCGCTCGGGGAAGACGCTCCATCACACACAGTTGAGCACATTAATGTGTCTCTCACCATGTCAATAACAACATTTCCACAAGTGAGGAAATGAAACAGCAACATGACGAATGACCGGCTAAAGATCGGCTCATCACCCTCCTCCTCCTCCTCCTCCTCCTCAGTAGTGACCTCACCAATCCACCTTACAGCACAGACTCTGTTAGGAAAGCGGCTTTTAAACAGCAGGGCTACAACCTGCTTCTGATTAAACATATCAGCACTGCACTACAAGCTCCTGTTTTAATACAGTAGTTACTTACACTACAAGCTACAGAGATCAAGTAGCTAACTACATCTAAGCTGTTAACGTCCAGTAATACTTAATGCTCGTTATGGGCTAGAGAGGTGGAGATATGTGCTGGAGACGAGAGGAATGGAGATTAGTCGCAGCAAGACAGAGTACGTGTGTAAATGAGAGGGGCATAAGTGGAACAGTGAAGTTACAGGGAGTAGAAAGAAGGTAGAGGACTTCAAGTACTTAGGGTCTACGGTCCAAAGCAACGGAGAGAGTGGAGAAGAGGTGAAGAAGCGGGTGCAAGCAGGTTGGAATGGGTGGTGAAAAGCGTCAGGTGTGATGTGTGATAAAAGGGTTTCAGCAAAAATGAAAGGAAAGGTGTACAAGACAGTAGTGAGACCAGCCATGTTGTATGGTTTGGAGACAGTGCCAATGAGAAAAAGACAGGAGGCAGAACTGGAGGTTGCAGAGCTCAAGATGCTGAGGTTCTCTTTGGGAGTGACGAGGATGGATAGCATCAGGAATGAGTTCATCAGAAGGACAGCTCATGTTAGATGTTTTGGAGATAAAATCAGAGAGGCCAGACTGAGATGGTTTGGAGATGTCCAGAGGAGACACAATGAGTACACACAGTAGGTAGAAGGATGCTCAGGTTGGAGCCACCAGGCAGGAGGCTGAGAGGAAGACCAAAAAGGAGATTTATGGATGCGGTGAAAGAGGACATGAAGTTAGTTGGTGTGAGGGTAGAGGATGCAGAAGACAGAACTAAATGGAGACAGATGATTCGCTGTGGCGACCCCTGAAGGGAAAAGCCGAAAGAGGAAGAAGATTACTTAATGCTCGTACTGTACGATACTCTAGCTGTGAAACATGATGTTAAAATAACACGAAAGTCTATTTTTTTACTGTGTAATGTCAAAACCCAATAAGTTTTCAATGAGGTTTAGCAGTGTTTTGATTTTCAGCTTGTTTAAGTTACACTTAAATGTGTCTGTTTGGTTTTTCAGAGTCATACATACTACTAAATATGGCCACAGATTCTGACTTCTGTCTTGGCCAAGATGGACTCCATCCTCCGACTCCATCTGGCAGCTGCCAAGAGCACACTGTGATACAAAAAAGTCTTTATAAAAAGAGAACAATTTCAAGAAAGGGGTAGGGGGAAGGGGAGGGGCTAACTATCCCTTCAATCAGAGATTTTTCAGAGGCTCACTCCAAACGGAGGGGTAGGAAATGTTTCCCAGAATGCCCTGCAAGAAACTATCACTAACATGACTGCAGGACTGAAAGAGATATACCTCACTTCTCCATTAATAAAGAATTTAAAATTAAAACAACTGGTGTATTGTCTAGTTTGACTTTTTTCAGCCATATGGTTGTATTCATCATGAACGCCACAGAAAGAAATCGCTAGTGTGGTGTTGGCTAGGGTGCTCGTGGCCTCGCCTTGGAACCAAGAGTTTGTGGGTTCGAATCCGACCTCTGGCCTTACCAACACTGGGTCCCTTAGCAAGACCCTTAACCCTAAGTTGCTCTCAGGGGAACTGTCCTGAAATTAGGAAATGCAAGTCACTCTGGATAAGAGCGTCTGCTAAATGCTGTAAATGTAAATCTCCACCAACAGCCCACGCAATGGACATAATAATCATTACAATTATAAAGATAATTAAGATGCATGTTAAACGTCCAGCAAAAAAATGTCTCACTTGCTTACGTAAAATTCACCAGAGACTGATAACGACGTGTCACGTTCTTGAAGGGGTGTCCCATTTCATAGGGGAAGATTTCAGCCCCTGCCCCTTACCACTCCATGACAAAGACCAAGGGCCAAGGGGTGAAATGGGATTCAGTGGTGTTTTAAAAGTAGCTTCACTACTAGCTCCCAAAACAAGTAGTTAAGTTAGTAGCATAGCTCGCTTTAATAAGTTACTCCCCACACTGACTTGTTACACTGATGACAACTGGAGAGTGTGGGTGTATTTCTGATCTAGACTTATTTTCAAGACAAATGTCTGCAGAATGGAGTTACCTTTCGGGAGGAAAGCTGAAGTCTTAGAAACATTTGTTTGTTTCTAAGGTATTGTTTAAAAGTAATTTTTAAAAATTAGCAGCACTTTGGTTAACACTCGATGTCTTTTAAATGTGCAACAGAAGTAAATGCGACTTGAATAAACATGGGCAAAGATAGAGAGAAAGAGATGGAGTGGTAGGAGACAGAAGTAGAGAGAGACAGTGAAAGAAAGAAGGAAAGAAAGAAAGAATGAAAGTAATAGTGTGACTGAGAGAGAGAAGTGAGACAAAGAGAGAAAGAGAGGGAGAGAGCAAACGAGAGTGAAGGAGAGAGAAAGAAAACCGGGACAGAAAGAGTGCTCAGGAGGATAAAACTCGGGTTTGAACAGGTGAATAATCAGGAAGCTGAAGAGAACATGAGGTAAAGGTACATGAGTGGTAAATATACCACTGAGGTACTCAAGGTATCGTCCCCAAGGTCTGCTCCCTGGGTACTGTCTAACAAGCTGCCAGTACTTCTTGATGAGCCGCTCGGGGCAGTTGGGAGTATCACGGTTAGGGAGTTCACCCCGTGACTGGAGGTCACCAGTTCAAGTCCCCCACTGATAAAGGTACTACTGAGGTACTCATGAGCAAGGTTCCATCCCAAACACTGCTCTCCAGGTGCTGTCCGTCAGCCGCCCACTGCTTCTTCATGGATTGGTCAAATACCGAGTCCCATTTGGTTGTGGTGCACTGTGTGCTGTGCTGTGTTCACAATGACAAATAATCCCTCACTTTAAGACTTTTGCACAGCGCTGCGTAAAGCGATCACAGAGCTGAAAAGTGGTACAGAGGTTAGTGCCTGTTCCAAACCCAAACACCTCAGATGAGAAAATATGGGTTTTATAGCATTTATAAAAGCTAAATGGTGACATCAGCGTGATAAACACCAAACAGCAGGAACACATCCACACTCCGACACGCTTCTCACACACACACACACTAACTTCCTGCACACAGCGCTATGAATGTGCTCCTCAACACACGCAGACACACAGAAACACTCGAGAGTGAAGAGGCCCAGCTGCATCTCTCTCGCTGTGAATATAAGCTAATTAATATCCGTGACGTCATCCTGCTAATCTCTTTAGAAGCATTCGGCTAATAAATTTCACACTCCTCCAGCGAGAGAGAGAGAGGGAGAGGAAGACTTCTGTCCTCCTCCTCTTCCTCCTTTCATTCTGTCAGGAGATGCGCTCCATTTCATGCTCGTCCCATTCCATTATTAACATGCTTTGTCAAACAGAAAGCGCACTGCACGAGTATGTGTGTGTGTGTGTGTGTGTGTGTGTTGAGGAATGCAGAGCCCAGTCCAAAAGGTCACAGCAACATTTACATGTTCATGTTAAACAATCATCCTAAAGCATGACCATATGGAGAGAGAGAGAGAGAGAGAGGGAGCAAGAGACAGCCGGAGAGAGAAATGAAGGGTGGGAGTGAGGAGGGGGAGAAAAAGAGAATGAAAGATAGAGAAAAAATAAAGAAGGAGAAAGAAGGAGACAGAACGCAAGAAAAAGGCGGCAATAGAAAAGGGAGATGAACAGAGATTGAAAGAGCAAGAGAAAGATTGAAATGGTGAAAAAAAGAGGGAGGGGGAGGACTAAGGACAGAGCGGGGGAGAGGATATGAGAGAGAACAAAACAGAAAGAACAAGGGAAAAAAGAGAGGAAGGGGGGGAGAGAGAAAGAAAGAAAGAAAGAACGTCAGTGATTGAAGAGACGGAGAGACAGAGAGATAGGGAGAGAAAGTGACAGAGAGAAACAGAGTGAGAGATAGAAACAGACAACAGGATGAGAGAGAGAGATGGAGGGAGGGAGTGAGAAAAGAAAGAAAGGTAGAATGAAAGACAAAAGAAAGGAAGAAAGAAAGTAAGAGAGAGAGAGAGAAGACTGGAGAGAGAGGTAGAGGGGATGAGAGTGAGAGAGAGAGAAAGAAAGAAACAGAAAAAACGGGTGAAAAAGGAGAAAAAGAATGAATCTGAGAGAGAGAGAGATAAAGAAAAACAGAAAAAGAAAAAATGAGAAAAAGTCGGTGAGAGAAGGAAAAAGCTTGAAGAGAAAGAATAACAGAAGTGAGAGAGAGAGAGAGAGAGAGAGAAAGCAAAAGACAGAGAGAGTGGTAATGACAGAGAAAAAGAAAGAGAAAGAAAGAGTTAGTTGTGTAACGCTGCATCTGTGTCTTGGCCTGTTACACTGCTCGTCTGCATGAATATGTGCCGGAAAATTCCAGCATGACTCTGTGTGTGTGTGTGTGTGTGTGTGTGTGTGTGTGTGTGTTTGAGACACGGCCATCAGCGCCTAAATGGGGAGATTTTGTGTCTTGCCTGCCAAAGCCCCCGGGTTTCGCCTCTTTCTCCTGCTCCCGCTTTTTAATGCGCCACCCTCGTCATGCGTCGCTGCGTAACCGCAAACCCCGCGCCTGCCAACCTCCCTCTCTCTCTCTCTCTCTCTCACACACACACACACACACACTCCGCAGCACATGCGACGGCCGGAGCAGCTCGGCAAAGCGCAAGAAAAAACAGAGACTGGATTTTTATTTTTCAGGGATTTTACATTCAAACTCGCTGCTGCCATCTGTCTGACCACAACACACACACACACAGATCAAAACTCTAAACTGTCACTGTCAGAGCTGTCACAGAGTCCCGCGTCACGCTCGTATCTCTAACACACGTTAACAGAAGGGAACAGAGACTTTACGGAAGTGGTTAAGGGATGAGAGTGTGGTTCTGAGAGCAGATCAATACAGCAACAGCAGGAGGAGGAATCCCACCTGAAAACAGCAACACACCCACCTCCACCTCCAACCTGCGGAAACACGACCCCCGGATCACCCAGGAGCCGGAGCGCCGAGACACACACACACACACACTCATGGATACACACACACACACTCATGGATACACACACACACACACACTCATGGATACACACACACACTCACACTCATGGATACACACACATACTTATGGATACACACACACATACACACACACACACTCATGGATACACACACACATACTTATGGATACACACACACATACACACACACACACACACTCATGGATACACACACACATACTTATGGATACACACACACATACACACATGGATACACACGCACACACACATTCATGGATACACACACACATACTTATGGATACACACACACATACACACACAGATACACACACACATTCATGGATACACACACATACTTATGGATACACACATACTAATGGATACACACACACACACACACACACACACACATGGATACACACACACACACGGATACACACACATACTCATGGATACACACACACATACTCATGGATACACACACACACACATACTTATGGATACACACACACACTCATGCATGCACACACACACATACTTATGGATACACACACACACAAACACTCATGGATACACACACATACTTATGGATACACACACACACACACACACTCATGCATGTACACACACACACATACTTATGGATACACACACACACAAACACTCATGGATACACACACACACACTCATGGATACACACACACATACTTATGGATACACACACACTCATGCATGCACACACACATACTTATGGATACACACACAAACACTCATGGATACACACACATACTCATGGATACACACACACATACTCATGGATACACACACACACACATACTCATGGATACACACACACACACACACACATACTCATGGATACACACATACTCATGCACACACACACACATTTATGCATGCACATACACACACACACACTCATGGATGCACACTCATACACACGGCCCCAAAGTTGGTGTGTAAAGTAATTGTATTGTAGGCAGTTTTATACATTGCTGTTCCACCGTCACCGCAGTGTCTCAGACCAATCACACGTCACATTAGCACGCCGCGTCTTATGCTAATTCCGAGTGTGCGCGTCTCAGAGGGCCGTCGCGCACTGGTCCTCCACACGGCCCCGCTTTCTCCCTGCTGCCTCTTATCCAATTAGCGGGGCCCAGTCCCGGCTAGCGGATGTGCTGCGCAGGCCCAGATCCATCAGCAGCAGTCAGAGCACAGCCATGATTTATGGGTCATCTCTCTCGCCTTAAATAAAGGCTGGGACGCAGCAGAGGATCCAAGGAGCTTTGGGAAAGCACGAGCAGGAGCCATAAAAACCCCCAGACCGTGTAGCAGCGAGTTTGAGCCTGTCCCCTGCTGTAAATAAGCCGGTCTCGAGGCGCAGGAATGGAGGAGTGGTGTGCGTTCAATTAACCAAAGGTTGCATCAGTTACAGGAAGAAATCTGAATTGTGAAAATGTTTGATTTACTCTTCTTGCATAAATTAAAAGGGCGGTCTTAACAATGGCTGACAATGTATGCATGTCAATGAGACCTTCTAGGGCTTTATATTCTATCAAATCATAAAAAGCAAGTAAATTTGATATTTTTATTCCTAAACTACGTCCCAGAGTAGACTGTGTTATGGTGCGTGATAAAAGTTACGACCAAACCAGCTGTCGTCTCAAGCTTTCTTGGCTTGGCATTTTGGATCAATGCTATGGGCTCGCTGAATCAATGTATTGATACACCTGTAGAGACCACATCACCATAACTCCACCAAAGCCGTCTGTGATTGATGAAGGGAAAGTGAGCGAGCGCGGCAGTCGCGGTGTGATTTGGGTTTTGAGGGTAATTGAATTTCAGGCAAGTGGAACGAGGTTGAAATTGAAAACGGACAGCCGGCACTTAATTGACAGATTAGTTACAACAACTGGTCATTGTAAAAGTCAGCTTTATTCAAATGCCGGGCAATTACTCCGGCTCGCAATAGAAACGACAAGTATTCCAGCTTAAATTAAAAAGCTGATGTCTGTAAAAGTGAAAGCTGCCACACGGCCATAAATAGCGGCCGCTAATCAGCAGGCAGAAATCGGCCGAGTCACAGAAAGACGGCGTGGAGCAGGTGATGTTTAAAATACAGAGCCAGAAAAAGAGGATGGAAAACTGCAGTCCCAACACACACACACACACATACAGTATATACTGTATTCTGACCTCTTTTCTTACCCAGCAGTCCGGTAAAGAGGTAAAAGCCTGAACACACACAAACACACACACACACACACACTCGCGGGAAGTTAAATCTTCCTTTAATTCCCACAGTGCTCATTGTGTCACATCACAAAATTCTCCGCCAGACCACTTGGACTGCTTGATCTACATGACTGCACTGGATTCTGCACAAGCCTCATCATGTGAAACCAACAGGGACGTCTACAACCTTAAATGCTAATTTAAACACTAGATTTGTTCTACATGCACATGCATTTACATAAACACTACATATCTCAATCCCGTCTCCTTCTGCAAAACATCAAAAAATATATATTTTTACCCAGTGCTGTATATTGTTTCCAAAGAGTCAGACTTATATTCTGGTGTTTTGAATGTAATCTTGACGAAAAGCATTTGTATGTATGTTTGCACGTGATAATAAATCACTGTAATTTCCATCACATCACATGTCCACACCAAATAATGAATCCAACTCAATCTCTACATTTGTGGCAGCGAGAATAATCAGAGATGCACCTGGCGATTCAGGTGAAAAATCTATAATGATCAGAGTTTATTAACTCCATTTTTCCTGTACAACTGTGTCATTTGAGACGACATCAGAGCGCGACTGCAGCCCAGACAAACACACCTGCTCTTATGATGAGTGCTGCTAAAGAAGCCTGTAGTTGCCTGTAAACCCTAACCTTAACCATGAGCTCAGTAATGAACATGAAACGTTTAGTTTCCTTACATTTTCTTAGCAACGATCCAGTGCCGGGGAAGCTACTTTTTGAGGGTATATTTTCAACCTGCTAGTTATAAAGGGTATTTAATCTCTGCTGCAAGCTCCTGTTTTAATACTGTAGTTAGCTGTGCTACACGCTACAGAGAAAAGTAGCAAACTACATCCAAGCTGTAACATCCAGTAATACTGAATATAAGTGCTGTAGGATACTCAAATTATTAAAGTGATGTGAAAAATGTTAGCAATGTAATGTCAAATCCATATAAGGTTTTAATGAGGTGTTGGTGGTATAGACTGTTTTAAGTTTCAGTTGGTGTAAGTCATAATCAAATGTGTAAAGTATCAGAGTCAGACATTTTGATGAATACAGACACAGATTTTAGCTTCGATCTTGGTCAAGGTGGACTCCATCCTCCGACTCCATCTGGCAGCTGCCAAGAGCGCACTGTGAAGAAATTTTATTGGTATTGAGCCTAACAGATGCCAATTCAACATTGTTAACAAACGCTGGAAATAACTTTGGAAAAACAAAAATAAAAGTATAGAAGTATTTTTGTACCGATGTAGCATTTGCCAGGTCACAGGTGTGAAAGTACTTTTACATTTACGGCAGGGGTTTTCAACCGGTGGTCCGTGGCCCCCTAGGGTCCGCTGTGGCAATTCAGGTGGTCTGTGCCATGCAGTTTCACTACTGTTGGGCATCTTGATGAATAGTGAATTTATAAATAAAATAAAAAGCCTCCCCCCACACACAGAGACACACAGTGGGCCACAGACTACTGCCTGGTCTAAACGGTGGTCCCTGGGACACGACCAGTTGAAAACCCTTGAATTATGGCACTTAGCTTTCACTAATTACAGGGACACTTGGGGTTAAGTGAGTGAAAAAGTGGAAGTGAGTGTTTATTTTGCCATTGTGAACACAGCACAGCACACAGTGCACTATAACAAAATGTGACCTCTGAATTTGACCCATCCATGAAGTAGCAGTGGGCAGCTGACACGGACAGCACCCGGGGAGCAGTGCTTGGGGATGGTACCTTGCTAATGAGTACCTCAGTGGTACCTTTACTGGTTCAGGATTCAAACCGGCGATCTTCCGATCACCGGGCGAACTCCCTAACCATTACGCTACCAACTGCCCTAATGGTCTTGCTCAGGGACCCAGTGATGGTAGTGCTGGAAGTACGATTCAAACCCACAAGCTGTTGGTCCAGATGTGAGTATGCTTACCACTTAACCGCCATCACCCCCCGTATTAATCTTGGACACACACACGTCCCACCTCCAGTGTGGTTAGCTCCTTATCATGTTGGCGTTGGTAATGAGAGAAACATCTTGATTAAAAGCATAATGAATGTGTTCCATTAGCAGCAGAGACTAATACCTGGCTGCTGATCCAGAGTCGCTTCACAGCGTTTACTCGGCACTCCTCCCTCCTCACACACTCTCCCTCACACACATACACACTTTTCCTCGAACACACTCTCAGCGCTCAAATTGGTGGAGGCACTTAGTGTCGATTTACTGCAAATCCATTAAACACGCAAGCGGCGGCGGAGCAGCAGTACGCACAGGCTCTATACGCTATACGCACACACACACTCACACACACACACACATACACACACTCACACACACATTCACTCTTAAAACACTTGAACACGGCTGGCCTTCACGTCCCACTGAGCGTTGATGTAGAAGCTGCCGACTGGCGATGCTGATACTGGTGATGAACTGTGATGCAACCATCACCACGCAATAAATATTGCTAGTGTACTTGCAACTCTTCCCCGCGATGCACTCTCACTCGTCTTGAAATATACTGAAATATACTTGCTGTTAACTACGTATGTATGTACGTACATACAACCGCGATTCGTGTCCTGCGTTCTTTGCGTCGGTTTTTGTGCACGTACTCAAAAATTAATGGAACGCATATGGAGATGCAATACCTGTGTAATTTATAGGGGGCAGTGTTGTGAGATCTGCACTCAAAAGTCAAGATGTCCACGTTTGAGGACCTGTTGATTGAGCAAGTCCACAATTATCCTCATTTATATGACAGGACAGCACCTCTTCCCAGTAACAAAACAGCATGTAGTAATAGTTGGCAAGAGATTTCAAACATCCTGAATGTTGACGAGATCTATTAAGTGGTCGAACATACCATCTCCGCGATTTTCGTTTTCTTCTCTGGTGCCGTCTCAGCATGATGAAGATTAATGTTTCTTCGAGTGAAGACATGTTTGTTTAGAATAACAGATGACGATTTTAAAATACAGGTATTCATTCATTTATTTCATTTATATTCATTTATTAGGTTTGCGGCCTCGACACTAAGAAGTATACACTACAGATTATGACGCACAGTACGGATGCAAGTACAGTACTGTGCAAAAGTTTTAGGCAGGTGTGAAAAAATGCTGTAAACAAAGAATGCTTTCAGAAATATAAATAATGATTGTTTATTTTTATCAATTTACAAAATGGAACGTGAGCGAACAAAAGAAAAATCTAAATCAAATCAATATTTGGTGTCACTACCTTTTGCCTTCAAACCAGCATCAATTCTTCTAGGTACACTTGCAAAAAGTCAGGGATTTTGTAGGATTATAGTCAGGTGTATAATCAACCAATTATACCAAACAGGTGCTAATGATCATCAATGTCACACGTAGGTTGAAACACAGTCATTAACTGAAAGAGAAACAGCTGTGTAGGAGGCTTAAAACTGGGTGAGGAACAGCCAAACTCTGTTACCAAGGTGAGCTTGTGGAAGACAGTTTCATGTCATGGCAAGATTGAGCACAGCAACAAGACACAAGGTAGTTATACTGCATCAGCAAGGTCTCTCCCAGACAAAGATTTCAAAGCAGACTGGGGTTTCTTTGTTTACAGCATTTTTTCACACCTGCCTAAAACTTTTGCACAGTACTGTATATCAGCACAAACGTTAACAACGCAACTGTGTGCGGATACGCATACGTAGATCACAGCAAGTATATTTCGGCCTTTACTGTTTGAGAGAGATAGAAAGAAGAGGAGGAAAAGAGAGGGCAGGAGTAAATTTAGGACAATACGATATTACATCAGTTCAGTGGACAAAGATTCAATATTTGACAATATCACAAAGTGTCACACGCACTCCGATCACATGACGTGGCATGAGGACCCGGAAGTAGTCTGTGTGATCAGGGAAGTATAAAAGGAGGCTTTTTCTCACGGCTCACCGCTCAGTCATTGAGTCACCAGCCCAATTCTCATGACGATCAGCTTCAACTGTGAGTACTCCAGTTATTTGGTTATCTCTTCGATTGAGTGTGTGTCCTTTAGATTGCGGATTCCGGTGGGAATCTTAATTCTTCGTGTGAGAGAGTTCTTAGATCAACTCGCGTGGTTCACCTACCTACTCGTGGCTCACTCCGCGTTTGGGTTAACCAGCCACACTACACGGGCTAACGGCTAACGGCTAGCATTTTGTCAAATCCTAACCAGATCCCTGACACAAAGTCTGAATTGAGATACGATTTTTATTCAGTTCCTAGTCAGTAAATGATATGAGACAATATCATATGCTGCTTTAACACCAAATGTAAACAGAAATCTCAAGAAACAACTAAAATATCATGACATTTTAACAAAAATCTTGTGTTCGATATAAAGTGTTGTTATAATGTGTGTGATGTCTGATCAGTGTTCTCATGCCGGATCGATGCTATGGGCTCGTTGGTCACTGAATCAATGTATTGATGTTTATCGATGTAGCATTACATCCCTAGTGTGTGTATGTGAGTGTGTTAGGAAGAGAGAGAGTAAGTGTGTGCACTGTGTGTTTGGGGCAGTGGTGGCATAAAGGTTGGGCGCTCACCCGTAATCAGAAGGTCGCCGGTTCGAATCCCACACCGGTAAGGTACTCATAGGCAAGGTACCGTCCCCACTGCCCACCGCTCCTTCTTGGATGGGTCAAATGCAGAGGTCACATTTCGTTGCAGTGCACTGTGTGCTGTGCTGTGGTGTGTTCACAATGACAAATAATCACTCACTTTCACTCACTGTGATGTCTGATCAATGCTACAGGCTTGCTGACCGTTTGATCAATGTAGATTGATGTATCGTTACACCCCTAAAGAGCCTTTATTGTTTCCTCTTTCTTTATTATGTGAATTTAAGTGAGTGATTATTAATCATTGTGAACACAGCAGAGCACATAGTGCATCACAACGAATTGAATTACACCCATCCGTAAAGGAGCAGTGGGCAGCTTTTTGGCAGTGCTCACAAAGCAGTGCTTGGGGACAGTACCTTGCTCATGAGAACCTCAGTGGTACCTTTACCCATCTGGGACTTGAACCATTGACCTTCCGATTACTGGACAGACACAGAAACAAACCCCGACGTCTGTAGAGGTCCATAAGACAACACTTCTGATCACCACACAGTGAGGAAATTTAGGATTAAATCAAACAAAGTCACAAGATACCAAACACCGCATGGTACACAACTGTAAGTTCTACTGCATGCTACACACACACACACACACACACACACACTCTGTGATGTTGCTAATGGAAGCCGCTCAGTCCGTCCTCCCTGGGTGTGTGTAAAAGCGGATTGGTGGTGGTCACACTTCCCTTTAATCGTGCAGCATAATCAGCCATCTGTACACCATTAGCATCGACCTGCCTGCTTTCACATGCCTGCTTATTGAGCCGCTATGTGTAGAGAGAGGGGAACACACACATACACACACCGTGCTGAGCTCACCTACACACACTCACTCAGCGGAAAAGAGAGAGAGAGAAAATGCCAATCCTGCTTTAGGAAGGAGAGTGTGTTAACAGGAGAGTAATTGACAGAGCTATTAGTACATCACTAACACACAATCTGCACAATCTCTCACATGTGGACACACACACACAAATAAAGGGGGAGAGAGAAAGAGGGAATGAGGGAGGTGGAGAGATACAGAGAGAATGAGAGAGAGAAGATAGGGAGAGGAAAGGAACAGAGACAGAAAGAAAATGGGGGAAAAGAGAGAGATGGGAGAGAAGAAGAGACAAGGAGAGAGAGAGAAAAGAAAGAGAGAGAGAGGGGGAGAGAGGGAGATGGAGAGAAATCAAGAGAGAGAAAAAGAAAGAACAAAAAAGAAGGGCAGGAGGGAGAAAGAGAGAGAAATGTAGAGATGGAGGGAGAGAAAACAATGGCAGAAAGAGGGAAAGGGGGAGAAGGAGAAGAGAGAAAGAGCAGTAGTAAGATGAGAGACAGACAGAAGGAGAGACAGAAAATTGGAAAGAGACAAAGAGAGAGAGAGATGGGGAAGAAGGAGATAGAGAGGGAAAGAGGGAGATGGGAAGAAACTAGGAGAAACAGAGAAAAAAGAAAGGTGGGAGAGAAAGAGAGAATTAGGGAAATGAGAAAGAGATGGAGAAAGGGAAAGAAAGAGATATGGGATAGAGAAGAAGAGAGTGGGAAAGAGGGATATGGACAGAAATGGGAAGAGAGAAAAAAATGTGGGAGAGAAAGAGAACAAGAAAGAAGAGAGTCAGAGATGGAGAAGGAGAGTGAGAAACGACAGAAAGAGAGAGGGAAGGGGAGGGAAAGAAAGAAAGAGATGAGAGACAAAAGAGAGAGATGCCGGGAGAGAGGGAAGAGAGAGAGATGAGACAGACAGAAAAAGAGCGTGTGAAAGAGAGAGAGAGAGACACACACACACACACGTACACACACAGATACACACACACCCCAAACACAGTAAACCCCAACCTGACCCTTCCTAACAGCAAACACATTACACCTCTTTTATTTTTGACATTTTAGATTCATTTTCATTATGTTTGACTCCCAAATTTCCCCAGCCATTGTGAGAACAGCTGAGCCTGTTTACACACTCACACACACACAGATTACTAAATATTTAGATTTCATTTCATTGATATTTGGAAGAGGGCCGTCTCTATGCAGCCTGCTGGTGGTGCTGATGAAGCGGAACACTGCTCTGTCTCGCTGCTGCAACTCTCACCATCGCTAATGCACTTTAACAGCATCTCTCTCCTTCCTCCCTCCCTCTCTCTCTCTCGCTCTCTCTCGCTCATAAACAAACACAGACCGATCGGCACTAAAGTCTGCCGACGCAGGCTCCGCCCCCTTCTCGCTGCACGGCCCACTGGGTAAGACAGCGACTCGTCTGAATCTTCAAACAACAAAGATAAACAAGTGTTCCAATTAAGAATTAATTAGCGCTCAGACGCTGGGCTGCTGTCTGACGCTCCGCCGAGACACGCCGAGGAAAACGCGTGGCTGGAGGAACGAGGGATAGAGGGAGGGATGGAAAAGGAGGAAAACTATCCCTACTGACCCTCACCTCCACACACACACACACACACACACACGGGGCAAATTACACATCATCCAGCTGTAAACACACTCTCACTCCTCCATTATTCCCACTGCATAAAACCTCTCTCAACTCCCTCAGTGTGTATATATATATATATATATATATGTAAGTGTGTTTGTGTGTGTGTGTGTGTGTGTGTATGAGAGTGTGTGTAGTCTCCGTAATGGTCAGCAGTGGTGTCATTACTGTAGATGGACATGAAGCTCCTCCACACCTGCTGATTGGCTCTGATTGGATGCCTTTCATCTCCACCACACTTAGGATTGGCTCTTACGCTCTGATATGAACACACACACACACACCCCTGTCTTTCTTTCTACCTCTTCCTAATCTAACACACATTCTCATCCACACAGTAATGGAGCGAGCCTGGAAAAAATATCAGGATGTAAAGAGTCAGAGTCAACCAATTATCAGCCCGGCTACTAACATCACAACTAAATTGTACTACACCACAACTAACCTGTATTACATCACAATTAACCTGTACTACATCGCAACTAACCTGTACTACATCGCAACTAACTTGTACTACATCACAACTAACCTGTACTACATCGTAACTAACCTGTACTACATCGCAACTAACTTGTACTACATCACAACTAACCTGTACTACATCGCAACTAACTTGTACTACATCACAACTAACCTGTACTACATCACATACCCTTGAAACGAGGTAACACTCAAATCCACTAAGTTATTACTTCAGAAAATTCTACTCTGAGTTGGGTTAATTCATGAGAATGTGTGACCTCGTTTTTTTGGAGTATTAAGTAATGTTAACTTCCTTCTATTATTAAGATATGTGTTGGGTTTTACAGTGCAGTACAGGTGAGACCAGCCGTGTGTGTGAGAGTGTGTGTGTGTGTGTGTGTTGGTGATCTGGCTCCTCAGCAGTGTAGAGAGGCTCCATGTGGAGACAGAGCGATAGCAGCCCTGCTGGAGTCATGTAGCCCAGGAGGAGAGTCACCTGCCCCCTGCTCACACACACTCTCTCACACACACAGTAACCTTCACAAAGGGCTATGTGTGTGTGTGTGCGTGTGTAAGTTTAGACTGTACTTCTTATTCATGCTTCAGAGAGGACAGAGAAAGTGTGTGTGTGTGTGTGTGTGGTCTTCCATGTGAAAAATTAAAGATGTGACAGTGGCTTTAAGCACGCTCATTTAACATGGCATGCACAAAGACCCCAGCTACACACACACACACACACGCACACACGCACATTCACACTCACACACAGACACAAACACTCTCAAACACACACACACACACAAGGACATATGCAGTGCTGTTAATCAAAACTCATCATGATTCTGTGATCAGATACCCTTCATATGGGTTTAACTCTGGTCAGGAATGTGTGTGTGAGAGTGTTTGGATTCAGAAGAAAATTCACAAGCGTTCTTCCTTTTTAGGGTGAATCAAAAGCAAATACAAGTAAAAGATGAAGGTGCTGAGGAATCGAGCTGCGTCACCACAACTCATTCCCATAACGCCATGAAACTATAATAAACTGACCCTCTACAGCAACTACAAGTCCCTGTGTGATGAATATTGTGTTAGAACAGCGTTTCTCACAGCCTGATGCTCTTGCGCCCGCACATAAGCTGCTCCAGCAGCAAAACAGGCAATCGCGGAAGTCATTCAGCACCAGGGAGAGTGATCTCCTGCCAGCACTTCAGCACCAGTGGTGTGGACAGCGGCCGAGCCCCTAACACTAGCACTGTAATGAATGGAAGTGAAGGTGTAAAATCAGCATATTACATTGTCTCATATCGATCACTGACTCCTGACTTGAACCAAATGGAATCATCTCATATTGTGTGATTTCGCCAGACATCGAATCTTTAAGTGAATTTCAGAGAGTGATTATTTGTCATTATGAACAAAGCACAGCACACATAGCTCCACAACGAAATGTGATCTATGCATTTGACCCCTCTGTGAAGGAGCAGTAAGCAGCTGAAGCGCAGCACCCGGGGAGCAGTGCTTGGGCACAGTACCTTGCTAATGAGTATCTTTACTAGATCGGGACTTGAACCAGCAACCCTCTGATCATGGAGGCAACTCCCTAATCATTGCACCCCCAAATGCACCTAAGTACAACATGTAGTGAAAGGCACCCTGATCGTTCCCAAGATTATGCTAATTAAAATAGAAATTTTAACACAGAGATTATATTAGAGTTATATATTATATAATATAATATATCACTATAAACAGTAAGTGTACATGTGCATATTATGAAGAATCTATGTAAATTAAGTGCACTGTGCCTTTTAACCACTGGATACAGAATTGCATCAAATGAAAATCATACCGCAGCAGACTTTGCGATATCAGCAGACGTTAAAGCGCCAACAGTTAAATCAATACGATATCACATTATGAGAAAACTTTAGATTTACAACCCTCTTAGGTGCCCGCCTACAAACCGCTAAGGCAACAAAGCAAGTGATTTTGGAAGTGTTTCAGCACCACGGAGAGCAATCTCCTGTCAACATTTCAGCACCATTGTTGTGGACAGTGCCCGAATCCTTCATCACAACGTAGCTCCAATTCTTCTTCATTCACTTTTGGAACAAATAAAACCCTCTCTAGAGTTAGTGCGTGCCAGTGAATCCAGTGTCTGTACCTTTCCCTTGAACGTCTCGTCATAAAAGCTAATTGGATAGCGAGGTGCCTCAGGTGTGCTGTGGTTTAGCTGAATCTGTTTCAAATCACGCTGGTGCTGCATGTAGCTTGTGATAATACATACGTCAGACAGAAACTATACCTTAATCTTAGAGCTGCATAATGTGGGAGAGAGGGGAATCATGTTCCAAAAATGTATTACTATAATTGAAAAATTTTGATTTGGAATAAAAATTAATCATACTAGAGAGACTGAGGTGATTTGGTAGGGTTGTGCATAAAAACTCTTTATCCATAAACCTAAAACCAGAGTAAATGATGTTGTATCAACAGTTGATTAGTGGTGTAAATTTAGAATTGGACAAGGTTTTCTGCACCTAGCAGCAAAGAGGATGTAGCATAACTGAAAGGAGGACAACCACAAACCAAAAAGTAGTTTTTCTGCACTCGTTTCAAAAAACAAAATTAAAAATCAAATAATTATCCATTTTCCGATTTCCTATTTTGTGTTCTAATAGAGAAGGTTGTCCCACCTCGGCGATAGGTGCGATGCCCAGCAGGTCTCTCTGGCTGATGAAGATGACGGTAACTGCCTCAGCGGTCTCTCCTGTAGACGGGTACTCAACACGCCAACGCAGCGCCTGCGACGTCTGCAGCGTGATGGAGTTGTCCACCTCGAAATCCACCCACATCACCTCATACACCGAGTCCTCCAACCTGCACACAGACGGAGAGATGTAGAGATGAGTCCGGTACTTACAGGTAGGGTCTGAACTCAGCTCTGCTGCACCACATGACCCGTCTACTCACAACCTGACCTCATGCAATATTCTCTTCTCGTCAAGTCATTAAAGCACGTTGCTGTAACGTGTGAAGCGTTAAGAGCTGCTCCAGATTCACACTGAAAGGCAAGATAAACTTTCCAGGAAATACTTTTTAACCAGCACATTTAATGCAGCTAATCAGAGCAGCGAGAAAGCTGTCATCACGTAGCTGAAGTGTGTGCGAGTGTGAGCGTGTGAGAGTGTGTACGCATTGCCAGTGCTATGCAATTAAGAATCATTAGAGTGAACTGTTCATCTCTGTCATACATACACTCATGCACATAATGCACATACACAGTTCACTTTACATTTGGGGGAATAAAACTATACAGGCACACACATTTTCCTCTTTAAAGGTGTCCTCAATAATAATAATAATAACAATAATAATAATAATAATAATAATAATAATAATAATAATAATAATAATAATAATAATAATAAAATGCAAGCCACTGTGCTTTACATCAAAAATAAAGTCAGGAAAATGATAAGCAAACCAGAGATAAGACTTGCTACACACACATACACACACCCACAAACCATGTATATGAGGGTCAGTGTGTGTGTTCACACACAGAGAGAAATGACAGAATGTGCTGTAGAAGATATCAGTCGTAGAGGTTGCTGGGGGTGTTAAGGAGTGTGTGTGTGTGTGTGTGTTTGTGTCCCCCCAGGGCACAAGATAAGTCAGGTGCTATCAGTTTACAGAGAGAAACACAATGTGACATGACAGCCAGATAAACAATCAGTAATAAAACCTTTATTACTGACCCAATTACACACACACACACACACACACACACATACACACACACACACACACACAGGGCCTTCAGTTAGTCACATGTTCATATATCACAGAACACACACACAAACACACACACACCCACAAGGCGTTCTTCCTGTCACACTCTTGCAGCGCTCCCGCTCTCTGTAAGTGATGTCATGTTGCTCTCAGCAGGGAGGCTGACATTATTCATTCAGATGCAGACAACGATTCTCTCAACACACACATAACACTCTACAGACACACACACACACATACACACTGCACAAGAGTGTGTAAGAGGATTAGTTATTTTATAGCAAATTAGATGAAGAGGAAGAAAGGGGAATTATTCAGTATTAACAGGCTGGATAATGAGTCAGCTGACAGGAGCAGAAGTCAGAGAATGAATGAGAGAGAGAGAGAGAGAGAGAGAGAGAGGGTGAACACTAGCGGAGTGGGATAAAAGAGTGGGTAGGGCATAGGGTAGTGGGCGTGGTCTGGGTAGGCATAGGAAGAGGGTGGAGTCAGGCTTGGGAATACAGTAGTGGGTGTGGTTTGGGTGGGAGTGGGTGGAGTCAGTTTTGGGGATAGGAAAGGGTGGAGTTTATGTTGGGGATAGGGCCTAGGCGGAGTCAGTATTAGGGACAGGAAGTTGGCAGAGGCAGTGGGTGTAGTCTGGGTGGGCATAAGGGATTTTGGCTGGGTCTGAGTGACATTTAGGGAGTGTGAGGAGGTTGGGGTGTTGAAAAAGGGAAGTGGGCGGGGTCTGGGTGGAAGATAGAGGGTGGGTGGGGTGTGGATGGTGCTAGTTTAATACATTAAAACCAATAATCTGAATACATTAATTACATTCTTTTGGGATCAGTAAAAGATAAAAAAAAACATGCTGTTAAATATTCTACTGAAACTCATCCAAAACACACAAACTCACTTTTTGCTTCACTCTGCTGTGGTGATAAGTAATTAGAATATGATGTGTGTGTATGTGTGTAAGTGTGTGTGTTTCTGTCCCTCTGCCAGCTCTCTGTCTTTCCCTTTGTCTGTGTCTATAACCTATTTTGGCTGCGCATTGTAAAACAGCAATCAGGCCAGTGTGAGTGTGTGTATGTGTGTGCGTGGTTATATTTAGCTAAAGTGCTGCCATTGTTCCTGTGTGACAACTCTGAACTGCAGCCAGCACTAAAATGCAGCCTGTGGCACACACACACAAACCTCTGTCACGATTAAAAACTAAAGATGCCAATGCTGCTACGAATAAGAGAAAGCAAACCAGGATTTTTAGCACTGCTAGTGACACTGAGACCAATGATCCAACACTGTGTGTGTGTGTGTGTGTGTGAGGTAGAGAGGATTGTGTGGTGGTGGTGTTCTGGTTAGAAAAAGTGTGGTAACAAGCAGCTGGAGGGCAGCAAGCATGGAGACAGATACGACTGTGTGTGTGTGTGTGTGTGTGTGTGTGTAAAAGGCCACAGCAATAGAGCACTTCCCCATAGACTGGTCATTCCAGAGACTGAAATGTCAAGCCAAATCTCTCTCTCTCAAACTCACACACATCACGAGTGGAAGCAAAGAGCAGCTTTTACCCAAAACGTAATGTGCTAATTTTAATAATACACACCGGACACTGTGGGAGTCTCACACACACACACACTCAGACGTGTGTGTGGTGCTGAATAAAAGGAGAGTAAATAACACGGATCATCCCAATACAATATCTCATTTGAACAAAAACAGACCTCGATGTTATGGGTTCGTTGATCACCGAATCGATGTGTCAGTATAGACTGATGTATTGTTCCAGCTCTACTGAACAGCAGCATGTGGTTCCAGACGTACTGCTGTTCCCCTTTCAAATTGTAGTGTCATTTTATACTTACTGGCTATTACCCAAGCCTTTGGACCAGGACAAAGCTGTGAGTGTGTGTGAGCATATTGCGATGTGTGTTTAAGACACTGTGGTGCTCAGCATGGCTCAGTACCGGTATAAAGTGCTGCATCAGGTATTGTGCGTGAAAGTAAGAAGCTCCTGATCCTCATTTATAAAAGTGCAAGACTCTTACTAAAATAATACATATGCACTTAAACCAAAATTTGTGTTCACAAACACAGAGATGACACTCTACCCAGGACTGTATGCACTTGGATCAGCTTTATATTATTCCAATACACGCCCACCTTTTACCACAAATGGTCAATGGGAAACAGCTTATGAATATTAATGCACATAAATTGAGCCATAAATGAGCAATGGATAATAACTGCTTAATACTGATATGAGCAGTTCATAGTGTAACAGTCAGAGCGTCTGTCACGTGATCAGAAGGTCGCCGGTTCGAATCCAAGGACCGGTAAAGGTATCACTGAGGTACTTATAAACAAGGTACCATTCCCAAGCACTGCTCCCCGCGTGCTGCCCTTGTTAGCTGCCCACTGCTCCTTCACGGACGGGTCAAATGCAGAAGTCACACTTCATTGTGGTGCACTGTGTGCTGTGCTGTGGTGTGTTCACAATGACAAATAATCACTCACTTCCACTAAATGTAGGCATAAATGGTCAATGCACCTCATGAATATTGATGTACACAAATTAAGTCAGCAAAAGAGAGGAAGTGCAAGACAAAACACTTTTCTAAAACTAAAATTGTGGAAGAAAATATTAACTGTTTATTACATAAACTTAGCAGTGTCCGTTATACATATATGGATAGTCTTTGGGAGTGATTTAAGATGATATATCGACCAGATGGAAAATATACCTCCTTGGATACAGTTTTAATGATGGCCAACATCGTAGCGTTGTAATATGGGCTTAGCATTAATCAGAACATCAGAAATCTCCAGAGTCTGTATGCATGGGTCAGAGATGGGGCACAGATGTGCACATTCTCCCATCCAGGTAGCTTCTATAGTTAGCCACATTTGCATGGAAAGTGACATACACCATTTTCAGGTCCTGTTTTATGTGTATGTAACGCTTATAAATGAAGCCCTGATCCGATATTTCTCACATGGGGAAAGGATTGCAGATTTCGATTTTAACTGCTTCAGACTTTTATGGTGCCAAACTGTAAAACTGAGCCGATCAAAGTTTCAATCTTTCACATCACATCGACACTCAGAGGCGCACAGTCAAACCCAAAACCAGGATCCTCAATAACCAGATATTAATGGGCTTCATTAGGGGCAGTGCAGCATCAGTTACACACTAATGAAGCTCTTCTCACCCAAACACCCACACACACACTCATACACACACACTCATACACACACACGCACACAGTCCCTTCCTGAAATAAACAACCAGATAAAATGTGGCTGAAATAGAAACAGCACAACAGTCTGGGAACAGCTCTGTCACGTCTCTATAGATTCTGGATCCGGACTGAAGTCGGGGGAGTTTCAACTACACAGTTAGAGAGCCAGAACCAGAACCAGAACCAGAAAAATGAATACAAGTGAATCAAATTGTGAAGGATTTAAAAAATACAATGATTATAACAAAACAAAAGTATTTATGAAGCATGTTTAGAAGCAACACTATGCACCAAAGTGCAGCCCAACAGTTGGGCAGTTGATAGTGTAACAGTTCGAACGGTCACCAGTTTAAGTCGTGGACAGGTAAAGGTACTACTGAGGTACTCGTGAGCAAGGTACCGTCCCCAAACACTGCTCCCTCGGCTGCCCACTGTTCCTTCACAGATGGGTCAAATGCAGAGGTCATATTTGTTTGTGGTGCATTAGGAGAACCTAAGAAGTCTTTCGGATAAAAAAGTGAGCTATGAAGAACATCTTTATTTGCTCCACGTGAATGAGTAACCAAGATGGTGTGTATAAACTGCAACCAGGATGAGAAGTTCTTCATAGTGATAAATTCTGTATTTATTAATCAGGAAACAAAAAATATATTGTGACAAGACTTTTGACCAGGTCAGGGAGTGACACCTCATCAACACACTCTTTTAGACGGGGGAAATTTTTAAGTGTGACACACGTCACTGAGGAAGATGTCAGGGAGAGATATGGCAAGAACTGAGGACACACACACACCCACGGGCGGACAGGTAGCTGCAGCGGCCGACATCCATCAAACACGCAGTGCACTGGTCCGAAGCTGGATCACATGCAGCCGAGCATAAAGGGAAATTCAGAGCTGTCTCCATCTCACACCCCCTCACACCCACATACACACACACACACACACCAAAATAAGCGAACACCGGCCGCTCTGCCTTGTCAGCTAAACCCCTGATGCTCTCTCACTCGTCACGACTCCCACAAGCCCCTGCGCTCCGACCCTCGACATCACCTGCCAATCAGCACCATGGAAACCAGGTCATCTGAATCCTGACCAGTCAACCTGAACCACACATACACACAAGTGACGGACATGTGTAAAAACGCTTAGTTGAAAAACACACCTCTTCTCATCACAATCACAGCAAAAAAGCAGACACACACATATACACACACTTTACTTTGTATTATTCTAATGAATTTCTTGATTTATATTGTGATTATATGCATTAATGTTACAAATACATGCTCCCGCATGCATGTGTAATGTAGCACCACGGCTCTGGAGGAGCGTTACTTCACTTCACTGTGTACTGCCACTTGACTCAACTCAACTCAGTTCTCATGCTCTCTTCAGGGACCTTCATGAGATATAATGCAGCATGTGTGAGACTCGCACTAAGGTCCGTTACAGCCTCAACAACACAACACAACCACCCACACACCCCCGCGCACACACACGCTTTGTTAAGTGTAGATGCATGGCTGTGCTGGGGTTACACTGGGAAAGTTAACGACAAAAAGGATATGAAGAGTGAAGCATGTTAGAGGGCAACGAGGATATCTCTCTCTCTCTCTTTCACACGCACACACACACAGGTGACAAGGAGAGTGTGACTTATTCTTGGCTTTGTTCACAGAAGATAAGCCTTTTAGGATGGGGGCCACTCTGAGCACAGCACAAGGACAACACTGATCAATAGAGAGAGAGAGAGAGAGAGAGAGAGAGTGAGAGAGGGAGAGGGAGAGAGACTTCAAGGTGAAGGAATGTCTTTTCTATGGTCCATTCTGTTCTTCTTTGCTGACCACAGTTAATTTGAGAGGATTAAGGGAAGAATTAAAAGTGATTAATAAAACGATTTCCTACCGGCGGATTAAATAAACTGGCTATTTGCATTTTTTGGTTTTTTTGGCTCATTAAATGGGATGTTTTCCGCTGGCTGGGATGAATTGTGACTTTTGTCTCTCCTTCTACAAGTTCAGGCTCTAGCTCAGGGGCAGGCCTGAGCGCCGCAGCACAACCTCCACCGTGGTACAAAATCCCGCTGTGATTTAAACTCGATTTAAACACATCTACAATGAAAACAAAAGCAATGCTACCGGGCAACCTTAAAGGGAAACTGGAATTTGTCATGTTGACATCAAGAATCATCATCACATCCAGTTGATAGGATTGTAACGGCTCTGAAACTGAACCAAAAACACAGGACAGGTGTTGGGGAAAACAACTGTAAGTGGTGATTCTGTCATGGCTGGTTGGTGTACTTTCCTCACTTTTTAATGTTCTTAAAGAAATTAAATAAAATGTGACTCTGCATGGCAAAACCAGTCGCTTGCCGCAAATTTTCAAAATTGAGTTATTATGTTTTCATGAAAGGGAATAAATCAACCAATAAATCAAACCAACTTCCCCATTAATATCACGGTTATGAAGGAGGCTGATGTGTTCGTGTTTTATATGAATAGTTGATGAGAGCTGTACAGGTAATCCACAAACATCTACACCATGCAACCGGGCAAGAAACGTTAAGTGCAGTACTGATACATCGATCTACACCGATACATCAACTCAATGATCAGCGAGCCCATGTCTGATCGATCTAACATCACTTTATATCGGACAGGAGGTCGATCTTTATTTTTTCATTTTAAAGTCTGGTTGCACTCAGGAATAAAAATGCCACATCTGTGTGTTGCTATTTGTGATTTGATATGAATGGATGTTAAATCAGCATAAGATATTGTCTCATATCAATCACTGACTCCTGAATTAAATCGAATAGAAATCGTATCGATCCAGACCCAATGCGTGTAGTACGTGGAGTGTGAAGATCAGGTTAGGGTTGGGGTGTGTGTGTGTGTGTGTAGTTTGTGGAGTGTGTGTCTCTCTCAGTAAGAGGCGTGAGATTGTGTCTGACAGCAGACTGTGAGTGTGGAGAGAGGAATAATGGAGCTGCTTCCATATCCAAACCAGTCACAGAGAACTCCAAACACTCCTAACACGATCAACCTGCACACACACACACACACACACACAGCCTCAACACTCCACCTCCCACTTCAACCCCTTACTCTGAGTGTGTGTGGAGTTCCAAAAGGTGAGGGTCTAATATACGATCAATACGATATTATACCTATTCAACAGACAACGATTTAACGCCCATATCTCACACACTCTACAAACACACACACACCTACACATTAACATAAAAGCTGGAAGTAGGCCTTGAGTTTGTAAACACTACCGCACTGCTGTGCAGGGAGAAGGAGAAGTGCAGGGTGTGTGTTAGTGTGTGTCCATGAGAGTGTGTTTGCTGTGTGTGTGTGTGTGTGTGTGTGAGAGAGAGAGGGTCGGGGGAGGCAACTCTATAAATACGGAGGGTACTGAGGGCCTAAAACATGCGAGAGCTCCCATCAAAGTGACTGAATTAGGCCAGGTGTCCTGCTGCCTGTCTCATACACACACACACAGCACCAAACCACACACACACCACCACAACCCCCCTAAAGATTGTCCACTTCAAATTGGCCTTGTGATCTCTTCTCTTAATGGGCCTCAAAAATGTTCACAAACATTTTCTTAAATTTCTGTTGTTACATTTTAAATAGTCTGCTTAAATTAGTTCTAAAAAAAGTGAAGACATTTAAACAGCACCACAATATACAACCGTAGAACTGAAGAACTATATGAGTCCAGTAAGCAAAATGTGCGTAAGTGTGCTCTTCGGCAGGTAGATTCCGTTCTTACCCAGGAATAAATCTCAAATTTGAAAACAACTATTCTTCAGTAGAAATGTGCTCTTATAACCCACTTACACAGTTTTCATTAAGGTGTTCCTTTTAAGAACAGCATCTGCAACTGCACTCTAAAGCAAATTTTATTATGTGGACATTTTATTATGTGCGCTTATTGGGTTTTCTTCAAATCTGCAGTTGTATAATCTCACACTATTTAAAAGTCTTCACTTTCATAAGGACAAACATGCATAGTTACAACATTTAGAGAAACATATCCTGTGAAAATTAAAATAGAAACTGAGAGATTAAAAGTTAACAACAGATTAAGTAAAGAATCTTACAATAAACTACATCTAAAGAATAAAAATACACGGGAAAAATGTTTCCTAAAGGGTGGCACGATGGCGCAGTGGTCCCTGGTTCGATCCCCGGGTGGGATCTGTGTGGAGTTTGCATGCTCTCCCCATGTTCATGTGGGTTTCCTCCGGGGGCTCCGGTTTCCTCACACAGTTCAAAAAGCATGCGATGTAGGTTAACTGACGACTGACGAGATGTGAGTGAGTGTGATTGTGATAGTGAGTGTGTGTGCCCTGCGGTTGGTCCCCACCCTGCGCCCGTAGTTCTCGGGATAGGCTCCGGCCCCACTACAAGTGCATAAAAGTGTAAATAACCAATAACAAGCTTAATATGTCATAAAATGAAATGAAATACACAAAATACTCTAAAACAGTACAGTAAGAGAAAGGCATTTTTTTAAAAGAAAGGTAAGAGTCTTTACTGAATTTACTGAACGACTTGTATTTGTATGTGACGGAGCACAATTAAAAGATGTCGGGGTGTGTTTATATAGGGGGTGTATATATATATATATATATATATATATATATATATATATATATATACACACACACCAACTTTCAGCTGGTGGAATTCGGGTCAGTGGTTGAGGATGAGGATGAGGACGAGAAGCAGCAGTTCTCTCTGGAGATGGTTTAGAGGATGAAGCAGTCTGATGTGATCTGAGCTAAATCAGACGCTCATCCACTCGGGGAACGACACACACACACACACAGAAAACTCCCCCCAAAATCCACCTCACAATCAAGCTGTCACTCACATTGCCAAGCGCTCAATCGTGTGTGTGTGTGTTGATGCTCTCATACTCAACCCGCACCTCCAGACGGGGTGCGTAACGGTAGGGTGATCGCCCTGTGATCAGAAGGTCGCAGGTTCGAATCTATGGTCTGTAAAGTTACCACTGAGGTACTCGTGAGCAAGGTACCATCCCCAAGCACTGCTCCCCGGGCGCTGCCCTTGTTAGCTGCCCACTGCTCCTTCACGGATGGGTCAAATGCAGAGGTCACATTTCATTGTGGTGCACTGTTTGCTGTGCTGTGGTGTGTTCACACTGACAAATACTCACTTTCACATCAGACACTCTTACCGGTCACTCTCGGATCATTTAGCCCCCACCACTTTAGATGTTTTAGATATAGTTTCTTGTAACACTTCTTTAATCTAATTTGTATTTAAGGATGCTTTCAGCCCTAGCTCACTGCTCCCATACCGGGAACATGTCCCCCAGGAGCAGCTCGTTTGGGCATGTGTAAACACAGCAAACATACTCCGTACGGGAACAAATCAACCAGGCTGAAATCGCTTGGAGAATGTGGCCTCGGAACACTTGCAATCGCTCCACAGGACAGTTGGTTTGCAGTGTGAACACAACTTACTCACAAACCGATTCAACTGCCCTGTATAGTTGCAAACACATCCATGACCAACATTGCCACTGCCTGTCAACAGTTTACACTGTCTGTCGAAAGATACACTGTCGACTGAGCACATCGTAAGCCAGCAGAATGCTTCTTTGCCTTCTTCTGACAGCAGCATTGCACCTTCTTTGTAACACGTAATGCAGCAAAATATTGTTTTCTACTTGGTGCAGTGGATAGCGCAACGGTCGGGCGTTCGTCCTGTGATCGGAAGGTCAGTAGTTGGAATCCAAGGGATGGTAAAGATATCAGTGAGATACTCATGAGCAAAGTACCGTCCTCACGCACTGCCCCCCAAGTGGCCACTTCACGGATGGGTCAAATGCAGAGGTTACATTTGGTGGTGGTGCACTGTGTGCTGTGTTCACAATGACAAATAATCACTCACTTTCACTTAGATGCATGGTCATATTGGGTATATGAACACTGATGAACCCACCACAGAATAACAATAAATGAAAGTACTATCAAGAGTCGTTGTTTCTCTATTTTTTGATCTCTGAGGGATTTCCAAAAAAAAAAATTCAGACTGATCACAAAACTGTTTGCCCATGCATATTCTTAAGGGTGCGTGAGAATCTCGGTTAATATGTGAACATAAATCGGAACAAAGTCATTTGAAACACTGTAACTCTTTATACCGTTTGACTACCTGAATTGGAACCAAATATAGGTATGAAAGCATCCACCACAGTCTTCGGAACAAATCAGGTGCATTTTATTACATGTGGTACTTTTATAACTGTATTTTGTGACCAATAAAGAAGGTTCCAGAGGGATAGCTTTAGGAAAGAGAGGAGAAGAGAGTAAACGAGGACAGGTGTGCTGGAGATGGAGTCACAATATCAATTTGCACCAACGAGCACAGATTTAGATGCACATAAATTCTCTCTATTGCAAGTTTAGATAGAATTTTTGAATTCATTTTTAATGCGTACACTCCTGTTATATAACTGCACCATGTGGGGTCTGGGTGAACCGTTACTTCAATACGCTGTTTACTGTACACGTTTGCATTGACAACAAAGCTTTCTTCAGTTCTGTACCTTGAACACCAGAAAGTGAATTCTGGTTGCTTTAGCAATACCTATGGTCAGATTTTTACTGCTGGAAACATTAATGAGGTCAGTGAGCATTTTCCAACGTCTACTTGGGTTGCTACGGCAATTAGCCTAAAATTCCAGCAATCATATCAAGACTCAAAACTGTGATGCGTTTAGGTGGCGGTGCAAGTGTGAACTCTGATCCAACTCTGACTGGGCTGTTGAACAAAAAGGTTGCTGGATCAAGCCCTGACAGGGACACAGCTGTTCTTAAGCCTAATCTACATACAGTTTCCACTGTTTTAAAACATAACTTTATTATGGTGGTCTAAGTAACTGAAGCAACTGTTTGGTTGATCATAGAGTTCGAATCCCAGGGGTCACTGTTGATTTCTGGGGGACATTTACATTTTACATTTAGCAGGTGCGGTTATCCAGAGTGACGCTCATTTCCCAATTACAGGGACAGTCCCCCTGCAGCAATTTGGGCTTGAGGGGGTTAATTTTGTACTTTTATGAGTTTTCAGTGTTACAATTTAGGGTTTTTTTTAATCAGCTGAAGGAAATGAAAATGTGAAGATGAACTTGAATCTGTAAGCCGTAACTGTGATTATGTTTAAGAGTGAATGAGGCTCAACTTAAACATTGTTGCCTGAAGGTTTCAAATAAAATCAAACTGTACATAGTAATTATTTCAGTTATTAAACAATGAATACACTGTTACGTCATATTTAGCACATTTCATTAATTAATGGCATATTAAAGCATTCACTCTTAAACACAGCAGTATTCACAAGCAAGTCGCAAGCCAGCACACTCACAGTCACAGGTAGTAGTGTAACGGTTAGGGTACCACTGAGGTACTCATCAGCAAGGTATCATCCCAAAAGCACTGTTTTCCTGGTGCTGCCCTTGTTAACCGTCCAATGCTCCTTTATGGATGGGTCAAATGCAGAGGTGACATTTGGTTGTGGTGCACTGTGTGCTGTGCTGTGTTCACAATGACAAATAACCACTCCCTTAGACTGTCCCTGAAATTAGGAAACAGGAAGTGGCATTGGATAAGACCATCTGCTAAATGCTGCAAATGTAAACGTAAGTGACTTGGGCTGAAGGAACTCCAGGTTAAAGGAGCGAGGTGAGAGACGTCCTGACGAGCAGGCAGCAGAACACAGCCAGGATGTCTTATTAAATTAAGCATAAAACATGTTCGCTCTGCATGTGTGTGTGTGTGTGTTGAGTAAAAGGCACTTTCAGTCCGATTTCAGCTGTTTTGCCTTGTTTGCTACAGCGAGCAGGAATGACATGGAGTCCCTGCGCTCCATAAATATCCAAACAGATGGTAATGGAAAAAGGGCAGAATTAGAGACAGAGAGAAAAGCACAGTCAGAGAGAGAGGGGGGGAGGAATCGGGATGAATTGAAGAGACAGTAAAATGAAAAGATGAAAAAGAGAGAGGGAGCGGGTTAGGATAGGCAGAGAGAGAGAGAGAGAGAGAGAGAGAGGGGAGAGTGTCATTCCCAATCCCATTTGTCATGCAGCCTCCTGTAGCAGGGCTGAGATGCTTTTAACTCCACACACACACACACACACACACACATACACACACACACGGCAGCCCTGCGGCAAAACAAATTACAATTCATCAAGCCGCAAATCAACGCCAGGCCAGATTTACACTCGCTCAGTCATACGACCTGCTGCACACACACTCACTCAAACACTCACTCACACACACACTCGCCCTGCAGCACAGCCTATACACCAGTCTGGGTCAAATGTCACACCCACCCACCCACACACACACACATACACACACACACACACACAATGGCTGTGGTTAGATTAGGCTAGACATTCTAAAGTACAATACTCATGTGGTCAGTAGGGATGTAACGATACATCGGTCTACATCGATATATCTATTCAATGATCAACGACACCACAGCATCATCCAAAATGGAAACATCAATCAGACATCATACGTATTGTAACTTCACTGTATATTGAACAGGAGGTCCGATCAAACGGGAATCGAATCAGACTTTTGGCAGACGTCAAAATGATTATAATATCGTATTGTGATGAAAGCAGTGATTTACACCCTTTCTTTATCACTCTCTGTCCATCTTCCTCTCCCTTAACGTCACCCTCTGCCTTTCCGTCTCTTCCTCTTTATGTCTCTCTCTCTCTTCTTCTTGCCTTCCCTTTCAGTCTCTCTCTTTCTTTCTCTTTCATTTTTAGTCTCCCTCTATATTTCTGTCTCTTCCTCTTTCTGTCTCTCTCTCTATCTCTTTCAGTCTTTCTTTCCCTTTCCGTTCTCTCTATCACTCTTTCCGCTCCCCTTTGTCTTTACGTCACTCTCTCTCTCTCTCTCTCTCTCTCTCCATCTCTCTCTCTTCTTCTTGCCTTCAGTGTCAGTCTCTATCTTTCTGGCTCTTTCATTTTTAGTCTTCCTCTATCTTTCTGTCTGTCTCTTTCCTTCGTCCTCTTTTTCTGTCTCTCTCTTTCCTTCTCCCTTTTTCTCAGTCTCTCTCTCTCTTTCCCTTTCCGCTCTCTCTATCCCTCATTCTGCTCCTCTTTGTCTTTATGTTACACTCTCTCTCTCTTTCTCTCTCTCTCTCTCTCCCTCTCTCTCTCTCTCCCTCCCTCCCTCCCTATAGTGTTGTGTAAAGGTTAGGGCCAGAACACAGGAATTGATGAGGCTCTCTCTATCTCCCCACTGTTGCTGTGAGAGCCAATTCAAATAGCCTGCTAATTACACACACTCACACTCACACACACACACACACACACACACACACTCACACTCACACTCACACACACACACACACACACACACACTCACACACACACACACACGATGGAGGAGCATGAGATTAAATGTGAAGGCTCTTCAAACTGCTGGAGTGGGAACGCTACCGAGGGTGCGAGAACAAGTGCGTGTGAGATCAGGTGACCGCGTGGTAAAGAGCGTGAGAGTGTGAATACGTCTGAATGAGGATGTGTGTGTGTGTGTGTGTGTGGTTATTGAGCTCCTCAGGCCATAGCCTTGAGTACTTGTTAATAAATGAAAGTTCAGCTCGAATACAGCGCACAACACACACCACATCAACAAAGAGGCGTTAAACTGTCATCTAGGGCTGGACGATACGATACGACTCAAACCAGTATCACGATTCATTCAACATTTTACCTCAGTAACGATAAATGATTTATTAATGATTTAAGTCTGCTATGATTTCCATTCAGTTCAGTTTAGGAGCCAGAGGTCGGTATGAGACAATATCATATTCAGATTTAACACCATCATTCACATCAAATCACAAAAAGCAGCTCAAATATCGTTTGATCACGTCTGATTGATGATTCCATTTTGGAGCAATGCTATGGGCTCGTTGATCATTGAACTGATGTATCGATGTATGTTACATGGTGTAGATATCTGTGGATTAGCTGTACAGCTCTATTAATTAGGGGTGTGAAAGGACACTTAGCTCATGAGACAAGACAATACACAATACTGGGCTCATGAGAATGAGAACGAGATGAGATTTTAGCACTATGTTAAAGAAAACTTTCATTTTTTTGTCCTCAGAGTTCACCGACAATAATCGATGCATTGTGATGCAGACATGGACGATTCTGCATCGAAGCAGTGGCAGACCATAACTGATTATATCAGGGTTATCTCTCTTTCTTTTTTTTTAATGATCTCATTTTATTTATTTGTGCAGTCTACTGCTTAGTCTAAGTGGTCTTCCCTGGGACAGAAGCAGTTGAAAACCCTGGATTATATCATAATGACACTGCCTGGTGATTTTCTGGCTACGGCATAAGATCTAGTTAAAAAGAACATCTCGGTAGTAACTATGGCTGCACGATCTGTAATCCATGCCCAATCTGCATGCAAGGTGAAGTAATGTAGAAAAATTGATGGGATGCATCGTGATATTGCATCGAATCAAATCATTGACCTGATAATCGTAATCGAATCGAATGGTATCGTGAGACCAGTGAAGGTTTACACCGCTAGGGTAAATATGCTTAACTATTAAAGCTGGAATATTTTATCTAATGAAATTGTGACTGTAAAATAACTGAAGGAAACACAAGAATATTTTCTTTCTCACACACACACACACACCATGTGACCTCTCTCACCTTGCCTTAAGGCATATTAACCTCTATCCAGCACGATTGATCTCTCCTGGTTTCAGACTAAACGACTCTTCGATCTACTTCCAGCATTTAGGGTTAAAGCGCTAGCAGCCCTGAGCACCAAGCATTTAGGCCGTTTGTGTGTGTGTGTGTGAGAGAGTGTGTTTGTGTGTGTGAGAGTGTGTGTGTGTTTGTGTATGTGTGTGTGTAGGTTTCTAATCATTAGCAACTGGCCATTAGGCACTATTTAGCACAGCGGCGGCTGAGCGGAGACGTTGGGGTTAGCCGCTCAGCTGATTTCTTCTGTTTTCCCCCCGACACAGGCGCTAACAAAAAGGCTACAGGCTAACGCGCCGGCTAACGACGAGGGCGGAAGCGGAGCGCGGAGGCTAATAATCTGCTGTGCTAATGGCTTCCCCGCGGAGGGGAAGTATTGAGTTTTTGTGAGGAGCGCCTCTACACATGGTTAAAAGTGGAAACTTGCACGCAAATCAGGGCGAGTTGTTTCAGATTCGAAGCAATGCTTAAGCTACATTAAAGGACAGTGATGCTACTGGTTGGTGAGAAGAGTGTGTATACCATGTACCTATGCATTGTGGGGAACTTTTGGGGCCTTTTTGTCCCCTAAAATCACTTTGATTGGTTTTTTATTGCTTTGTGGGAACATTGGAGCGGTCCCATGAAGACAAATGGCTTTACAGAAAATGTGCATGTTTCATTTAAGAAACTCAACAATGTGCTTTTGGTTTACTGATTTAAGGTTAGGGTTAGGGGAAGGATTAGCTGTAGAATTATAAACTATAGAGAATGAGAGACAACAAGAGAAAGAGATAAAATGAGAGAGAAATAGAGATAGAGAGAGAGAAACAGAAACTGAATGAGAGAGAACAAAAAAGAGAACGAGATAAAACGAGAGACAGAACAAAAGATACAGAATGAGAAAGAAAAAGAAGAAGAGACAGAGATAGGATGAGAGAGAGAGACATAAAGTGATAGAATGAGAGAACAAAAGAGCAGTGTGTAGTGTGTAGGCTGAGGTGTGAGATGTGTGTGTATTAAGGTGATGTTATACAGTACTGTGCAAAAGTTTTAGGCAGGTGTGAAAAATTCTGTAAACAAAGAATGCTTTCAAAAATGGAAGTGTTAATCATTTATTTTCATCAATCAACAAAATGCAGTGAATGAACAAAAGAAATCTAAATCAAATCAATATTTGGTGTGACCACCCTTTGCCTTCAACACCCTTTGCTGGTTTGAAGGCAAAAAGTAGCAACATCAAATATTGATTTGATTTAGATTGTTCTTTTGTTCGCTCACTTTGCATTTTGTAAATTGATAAAAATAAACAATCATTATTTATATTTCTGAAAGAATTCTTTGTTTGCAGCATTTTTTCACACCTGCCTAAAACTTTTGCACAGTATGTGTGTGACTCTATTCCTCCTACATGGTTTATAAAGGTGTAAAACTCAATATAACCCTCTCACACTCACGCTGACGCTCCCATCTTTTCTTTGTCCCATCAAACTCTTCCAAACTGTGTGTGTGTTGCTTGTTAGTCTACCTCAAGAACAGGTAACACCCAGCACACCTGCCTGATGATAATTAATCCCCAGAGTAACACACCACCTGCCACACACACAATTGTGAGAGAGAGAGATAGTGTGTGTGTAAGACTGACTGATAGGCAGGTGTGTGTGTGTTGATTAAGAGGAAATAGCATGTAGAACAAGTTAATCAGACATGCTAATCTCCCAAGCACACACATATAGTGATGATGGAGAGAGAGATGAAGAGGGTTTAGTGTAACTGTGTTGTTTAATAAAGCGTCTTCTGTTAGTGAAGATTAAAGCTCCACTCAATTAACAGCAGTTTAATACAACTGTGTGTATGAAATATGCGGGGGTGTGTGTGTGTGTGAGAGTGTGTGTGTGAGCTGTGTGAGGGTTGGAGATTAGCTAATCTGATCCTGACATTCATCTTCCACTCAGCAGCCTGTGTGTGTGTGTGTGTGTGTGTGTGTGTGTTTAGGGCAGGGGCCTGCAATCTTCAACATCAGCTTTATTTTGTTGTAGAACCAGTGAGCGATGTGAGGCAAGTTGTTATTGTATTTGATTTTAGAGTGATATAGCCACCGTATGAATAAAAGAACTACTTCGTTGCATTTAAGAATATAGGATGTGACGCATATTAACATCAATAAAATCTTACATCGCTTTGATCTCCTAAATAAGAAGTATCTCAATGAGGAGAAAATGACATTAAAATAATACACTATTTTTTCAAAGCTTCAGTGAGCCATGCACTGAGCTGTGCCAGAGGGATGAAAGGGTCTCATGATGCTCTAGAGCCACAGGTTGCAGACCCCTGGTTTAGGGGGTTGTGAGGACCTGACTGTCCCCTAAAAACACTTCATGTTTTATGGTTTGTGGTTTCTGAACTCGGGAGCTAAACCCTGGGACTGAACCCAGGGACTAAACCCTGGAAGTGAACCCGGGGACTGAACCCAGGGACTAAACCCTGGGACTAAGCCCGGGGACTGAACCCAGGGACTAAACCCTGGGACTGAACCCAGGGACTAAACCCTGGGAGTAAACCCGGGGACTGAACCCAGGGACTAAACCCTGGGACTAAACCTGGGGACTGAACCCAGGGACTGAACCCAGAGACTGAACCCAGTACCTTCTTGTGAGGTGACACTGCGAACCACTGCACCACTGTGCTGCCCCTATTTGAGTAACTAAACAAGCTAAAATATATATATATATAAAACCCAATATAGCTTTTGGTTACTGAGGTTAAGGGTTAGTACAGTGGCAGAGAGAGGCCAATGCAATTCCAAATAAAAAATGTGTTGCAAGGCAATAAAACATTAAAAAGCATGTTCACACACACAGCAATTATGAAGACACTACACAAATTTAAAAAACACTTTTATGAATACAACACATGCACCACATTTTATATTTGATGAAATGCATGTATTTTGTGTATTTGCTGCTATCTTTGAAGTTGCAGTGTGTTTGTAAAATGTGGTGCACGTGTTGTAAATTTTGATGAAGGTGTTTTCTGAATTTGTGTAGTGTCTTCATATTTGCAGTGTGTATGAATTTGATTATTATGTTCTGTTGCATTGCAGCATATTTGTATTTTGAATTGCATTACGGTGTCTCAGTGACTGTAGAATTATTTATATCAGTAGTTATTATGGGAGTCAATGGAAGAAGCTCACAAAAACATTAATACAAGAGTGACTGTGACTGCACAGCACTTGTGGCAGAATTAGTCGGGTGGAGGTAAATCAATGCACCCAGCATTCATCAGATTCCTGATTCTGAAACAAAAACTGGAAAAACAAAAAAGACCAGTTCATTGCATTTCAATACCAGAGTTTTGGGTCATTTCCAGCTTTTTTAACACATATAACATCCATTAATCCAAAATGTAATTATCTATTTTTCTACTAAGCTCTCACTGTTTCTGAGAATCACAGAAAAACAGGCTCCCTCTAGAAACGTCATCACCATTACACAGGAAAAGGTTGTACAAATCCACTGCTGGTCAGCGTCTTCTGCTTGCTTGCTTATTTTTTGTCTTAATTCCAGCTTAAAGTTTTCAAAAAATAAAACAAAGTCAGCTCTTTAGCCATTTGAAATTTTTTTATTCAGAATCCTTTCAGAGTGAGGAATCTGATGAACACAAGCTACACAGACTGAGTCCCACTGAAGACAGCAGCTCTGATTTAATTTAAGGAGCAGATGTTTTGGGGGTCAGTAACTTTACCCAGAGGGTTCCAGTGATACCTTTTACAGCCCAGTGACCCCTCCATCATGGGAGCGACTCTAAACAGTCGACTAAAACCGGCTGAGTGTAACACAGAAACACATGATTCACACAAAAGCTCATGAAGGACAAAGCTGCTGCTTCATCCTGGAAATCCTCTCCTCCTCTCATGTCAGGATGATGAAGGAGAAGCACATTCCCACGTGATTTGGTGCAGCTGGAAAAGAGTGTAGCGTGAACATGAATTCGATGTTGCTCGGCTACACACTGTTAAAGACACCACTTTGCTGCTCGGTATCAGTGGATAAAGTTCCTACACGATGCTGTTTTATATCTCACATGAGCCAAGACGTACTGCACCAAACATTGACGCAAAGTGATGGTAAACACTGTAGGAAGTGATGGCAAAAACTGTGGTAAAAACGAAGAAAGTGGGTTTTCTGCATGCAAACATGGGGAAGTGTTGGTGCAGTGGTTTAAATGACTGAAGACTGTGTTGATGATCCTATGATTTGGGGTTCGAATCCCAGAAACCAGCATCGAACCTCTGAGTAAGACCCTTAACTCCAACTTTAAGTGAATGATTATTTAGTCACTGTGAACACACCACAGCACAGCACACAGCACACAACAACCAAATATGACCTCTGCATTTGACGCATCCATCAAGGAACAGTGGGCAGTTTCCTGGAGAGCAATGTTTGGAGACGGTACCTTGCTCATGAGTACCTCAGTGGTACCTTTACCGGTCCAGGATTCGAAGCAGCAACCTTCCGATAACAGGGCGAATGCCCTAACCGTTATGTTACCTACTGCCCAATCAGAGAAAGAACACCGGGCAGCTACAGAGCAGCAGAGAACCCAGGGAACAATGCTTGGGAACGGTACTTTGCTCATGAGTACTTTAGTGGTACTGGGACATGAACCTTCGACCTTCCAATCACGGGGCCAACTCCCTAACCACTCCCTAACACTACGTACTGCCCCAAACTTGCTAAAAGGAGACTGTCTGTAATTAGGGAATAAAAGTTCTTCCCATAAATGTGGGGGGTACTGGGTTCCGAACTAAGAGGGTGTGGGTTTGAGTCCAGCACTACCGTATTTACATTTAGGGCATTTAGCAAAGGAGCAACTTTCATTTCTTAATTTCAAGGACAGTTTCCCTGAGAGCAATCTGGGGTTAAGGGTCTTGCTCAGGGAGCCTGTGAAGGTAATGCCAGAGGTAGGATTCGAACCCACAACCTGCAAATTTGAAAGCTGCACAAGGGACTCAAACCAGCACTCTCCTGCACTAGAGTCAAGGACCTTAACAGTGAGCCACCACAGCTGGCTAACACCACTGTGCCTCTGAACAAGACCCTTGACTTTCTAAAGGGAGAATTAAGGAATATAAGCTGCTCTGCATTAGTGTCTGGTACATGCAGTAAATGCAAAGGACCAATCAGCAGCCTGCAGGGTTCTGGTTCCTCCCTTTGGCTCCCCATTAGAACCGCAACCAAAAGAACAATAACTAGACTTAGCTACAGTACAATACACCGTGCAATGGAATATGAGGTACTTGTATCAGGAACGTGACAGCTGTCAGCACGGGATATGATGAAAGGAGAGGAAGTGTGAGGATGCCAAAGTGTGAAATCAGCAAATCTGAACACACACACACACACACAGTGAAGCATAACACATCCTGTCACAGTGCCGAGAGACGCTAATTAACCACACTTTGTCTGTCTTACACACACGCACACACACAGTCAGAGATGCACAAACAAACACTCATGCGTGCAGCACGCACATATACTGGCAACACGCACATGGATGGACGTATGCATGGATACATACATATGCACACTCAAACACGTGAACACACGTGAACACACATGCACTCACACATGTGCACAAATATCAGTCACTAACAGCAGTTTTGTTACTATCTGCACTAAAATATTAACCTGTATCTGCTTGTTTTTAATCATATTTACAGATGAAAATATGATTTGACTCAATGATAAAATCTTACGCCACATGAAGACGTGAATTTCTTAGGACATTATTTAGACATAATTAAGAAACTGGGAGATGCGTTTGACCCGTCTGTGTTAATTGGAGCTGTTAGGTTTGGGAACGCTGCTGCCAGCTAAAGGATAACCAATCTGATCCACGTCAGAAAAAAAAGCACACAGACACACACACCCACACACACACACACCCACACTCACACAGAGCCGGCCGAGTCTCCTGGGAGGACAAGAGGATGGGAGAAGGAGGAGGAGGAGAAGGAGGAGGTGGCTGTCTCTGATCTGCATGAGGAAGGACATGATTAGTGAGAGCAAGGAGACATTGTCATCCCTGCTGAAAACCACAGGAAAGAGGAATAAAAAAGCAGAAGGACAGAGAGAGAGAGAGATTTAAAGAGCCGCGTGAATGACAAAACACACAAAGTCGCACCAACTCCCACATCCAGAAAACACAACCACAACACACATACACACGAGAGACACACACTGTGTTCCCATGTTGCACGAGTTATGCTGTGTATAGACAAAAAAATACCCTTAATTACACACATACCATCACACACAGGCCCGGAGAGAGAGAACGAGATAGAGATGGAGGGAGGGAGCGGAGCTTGTTCAGGGTTATTTTAAGCTTCATGCTCTAAAAACAACGCTCACCTGGGTCTAGAGCCACACTAGCCCTTCCTCTAACAAGGCTTACAACACACATACACAAACACACACACAGGCCAGCTCACGCTGTAACATATAGCACACAGTCGAACATTTATAACAATCATTAAGCTTAATAATCATGTGATGAAAGCAAATATATCAGTATATAACTATAGTTATATAGTAAGACATCAATTAACCGACATTTTCACTGCTGAGAAAAATAATAAGTACAAAATTAATCTAACAAGCAACGACAAGCAAATATATGTCCAAGCACATCCTCACACAGGGAATTTGGTGGTTGTTGCTAAGACAGTTGAGATTAAAAGATATAAGAATATACAAGGTATGGATACAAATATGTTTAAGGGAGAAATGACAATAATGTTTCCAACTGAATTGCCTAGCAACGGTTTAATTTTTAATTGCAAGTTGTTTTGCAACCTTTTTCCTCCAACATTATAAAATAATTTGTTATATAATTAAACACTTATTTAAAGTCTTCTCAAAAGGCTCAGAAACCAGAAAGTCTGGGCTTGTCAGCTGCTGTAGAGGCAAACACACCAGGATGTTCAACACACCAACGCTTCTCCTAAAATAAAAGATTGTCTACCTTTGTGCCCACACACACACACACACACACACACACACACTGTGTGATGGGACAGGGACAGAGGTGTTGGAGGAAGGTGGAGGTGCAGGACAGATGGTTTGGTGTGATGTGAGACTCTGAGTAAAGGCTGATGATCAGAACCGCATTCGGGTGACAGACTAGAGACAACAAAACTCTGTTTTCTGCTCAAAATGCTTACAGAATCTTCACACAATATTACAGAATTAGAGAATCAGTCACAGAAATACTATATTACCACTAAATAGTGGTGTATAATAGTTCTAAAACCTAAAAATCTTAGTTCAGGGAGACAGAACCACAGTACGAATTCCACTTTGTCAAGTCACTGAACGTCATGAGCAGCTACTGCACTTTCTCATACGGCTCCCAGATGGCACAACAGCTGAACACTTAGGCTTCAATTTATTTATAAAAGTGTTGACAGATTTTACCTCACCAAAATGAGCACCTGAGTTAACTAGAGAACTATCTCTCTGTCTTATCTGACTAACTAATGCTGACTGTAGCGGCCTCTGAAAGACAATGGGGAATAATTCAACTATAGACGTTAGCCTGCATCTGTAGACCAAACGCTTAAAGCAAGAAACTGAAGGTTGTAAAATAAGCCATGTTCAACAAGCTGGACTTCTGCTGGCTACTCACATTCATCAATGCATGTCAAACAGTACTAGGAGTGTTGGAATTAATCACAAAATCGAGGCATCACGATGCAGACGTGGATGATTCTGCATCGATGCAGTGGCAGTCCATAATCGATTATATCAGGGGTTTCAACCTGCAGTCCCTGCCCCCTAGTGGTCCTTGGCGGCATTGCAGGTGGTCTGTGACATGCAATCCAGTTTCACTACTGAAATCACTTTTTAAAAATGAAAGGAACTTGCGGGCGCAGGCGGGGAACAACCCTGGGTAGGCGCCAACACACCGCAGGTTCAAAATTATTTCATTATATATTTTTTTCAAAACATTTTCAGATGGTATGGGCATATTTAAGAATAATGAATTTTATGCAAGCATCTAAAAAGTAATAGAAAAAAATATACGCCGCTGCTTCGTCTAAATGGTGGTCCCTGGGACAGAAGCAGTTGAAAGTCCCTGGATTATATCATCAAAATAAAATATCAAAATAAATTTGATTGACACTGTTTGGCCATTTTCTGGCTACGGCATAAAAATTCTAGTTAAAAAGAACATCCTGGTAGTAACTATGGCTGTACAATCTGTGATCCAGGCCCAATCTGCGTGCAAAGTGAAGTAATGTAGAAAAATTGATGGGATGCATTGTGATGTACTGAGATATCGTATTGACTTAAATTGCTGACCTAATAATCGTAAAAGACCAGTGACGGTTCACACCTCTAAACAGACAATACCAACCAACGAGACACTTAGGGTGTTTTCACATATAGTCCTCTTTAAAGGAACCAAACTCAGTCCTCTAGAAGTGGTCCAAAAAGTGGACCAACAGAAAGGGAACTCAGTTCTTTTGATGTTCACATTGTGAGTTCATTTGAAAGGGGTTAGATGGGGCCTCAGTCCATTTCCTGTTCATACTTCATTCTTATGAAGCTCTCAGACCTTTACTGCTTTGCATTCTGGGTAGTTTTCACTTCGAACAAAAACTGTCGAAACGAACCAGGAGCGCTTTGCGTCCATAAGGCGCGAGTTAAACGAACCGTGCCGCGGACTTAAAGCGAACCGGACTGAGACCACCTCCCGATGTGGTCTCAGTTCGGTTCGTTTCAGAGGGGTCTGAGTTCGTTTGGCGTGTTCACATACACTGCCCTCCAAAAGTTTGGAAACGCCCCTGGCAAAGTGGGGTTTTGGACGATATCAGCATAAATCCTCATCATTTTTTGGTGCAAATACATTAAAGTAACTTGACATTATCTTTGGATACCAGCAATAATCATTTTTATTTTTATTACATAATAATGGCAATATATAAAAAGTCAAAGTCAGACATGCCCCTTTGCCAGCTGTGATGTCTGGTTACTGGTTTAAACTTGGCCCTGGTTTTTAAAAGGTTTTTGGGTCAGCACACCTTAATAGCTTCAACAATTGACTGGTTCACTGACAACTCGGATACCCAGATTATGCAGCGCTGTAATAGCTGCTAATGGTGGATATTTTGATGAATCCAAAATTGCAGTATTTTCTATGTATAAACTGTTTGCTAAACTGTTCATGTAATAAAATGTTTTCGTAATTTGTGTTGTCCCTTATCAGTGCAACATTATCACAAATTAAAAAGGATTCATGGCAATACTGGTCAAAACCCCACTTTGCCAGGGGCGTTTCCAAACTTTTGGAGGGCAGTGAATACATAAAAAATGCTGACAAATCATCTGAGCTCGCTTTGAGGGCTTAAACGGACCAAGTGTGAGAACACCCTTAATGAGAATGAACGAACACGCTGCTGCTTCTAGCAACACTGAAGAGGTTAAGAAGTGGTACGCTCCACGTTAGGGCTGTCTGAAACTGTATTACATTAGAATATTCACAGTTGGTGAGAATGGAAGGGGACTTGAATGATCAGATTTATTTTAGAGTAACAGAATAATTCAGTGAACGTTTCAACCTCCCCCCTCAAAAACCTTGTTTTTGTGTCTTTGGGGCGTCTGGGTCTTGTTTAGTGGGTGTAAGACCCCCTGTGATTCAAACCATGAACACAACCACAATACACCAATACACCCCACTACCATGGTAAAAATCAAAGTAATTTTAATAGCACTAAAATACAGACAGGGCAAGTTGTATTGTTGTAAATATCTGTTTAAAGAGGAAAGTTTTCTCATGTTATTTTGTACCTGAAAATGGCCAAAAAGAAAGACAAAACATCCTGCTGCAGTTTCTCTCCTCCTGCAGTCACACGGGCCCTGGGCTGATATTTAGTGTTAAGAACTTCAGTGTGTGAGTGTGTGTGTGTCTGTAGATGTGCGAGGACGTGTGCGTGTTGGTTGCAGCGTTTAGTTTCTGTCATAACACAAAAAGTTTGGAGGGAATTTAGAGAGTGTGACAATACACTGCAGAAGAGTTCAACTCCAGGCTGCAGGGTGTGTGTGTGTGTGTGTGTGTGTTTTTCCAGGATTTTGATTTCTTTGCCTTGAGAGATGATGAGCAGGGAGTGAATAAAGCACCTGAATGATTCTTACACACACACACGCCCTAACACACACTCACACACACACACACACCTCACTCATATGTGCACTCTTGCAGCCCTCAGCAGCATTTGTTCAGTGAAGACTGAAGTCACATTTATGCCCAAATACCTACAGGGAACTTAAACACACACACACACACAAAACATGAAATAAATAAATAAGAGAATAAAACACACACAAACTCCCCAAAGCACACCACAAAAATATACCCATACAGATCCTGCCTATTTTCAGCATTGTGGGAGTGTTGGAGCATAACGCCACGTGCTGTGTGTGTGTGTGCGCGCGTGTGTGTGTGTGTATATTCCCTGGTGATCCTTCAGGCAGCAAAACATTACGCTCACATACACTCTCTCACTCAGATTGTGTGACTGACTGTCTCTCCAGTTTCCCCAGAACACGAATCCTACACTGTTTCAAACCACTTTTACTCTCAGTGTGTGTGTGTGTGTGTGTGTGTGTGTGTGCTATGACCTGCACGTTTACAGCAACTTTAAATAAGAGCCTTGTCCTACATCACACTACACACCTGCTCATGTTAGACCTCTCCTGGTGTGAGTATGGAGCCTAATGAGACATCGCAATACATATCACAGAAAAACAAACATTGCAATATGATTTTTCCATTTTTTCCCACTATTTGGCATTTAAATGCTTCCACCGTTTTTATCTCAGAGATGACATCCATGTCTTAAAAGAAGCTGGATACTGTCTTTCATTTTTCCCTTCTTTCTTCTGAAAATGGTTTTTGACTTTAATGAGGAAATTCTCATCCCATTTCATCCTCCTCGTCCTTCCTTCATCCTCCTCCTGTTCCTCCCTGACTCCTCTATCCTTCTCTTCTCTCTCACTCCTCCATCCTTCTCTCCTCTCTCACTCCTCCATCGTCCTCTTCCCTCACTCCTCCATCCTTCTCTGCTCTCCTCCCTCTCTCCTCCAATCTTCTCTCCTCTCTCTCTCCTCCATCGTCCTCTTCCCTCACTCCTCCATCCTCCTCCTCTCTCGCTCCTCCGTCCTTTTCTCAACTCCTCCCTTGCTTCTCCATCCTTCTATCCTCTCCTCTGTCCTTCCTTCATGCTTTCCCCCCCGATAACTCCCTCCTTCTCTGCTCTCTCGCTCCTCCATCCTCTTCCTCAGGCACTCCTCCATCCTTCTCTCCTCTCTACCCTCACTCCTCCATCCTCTTCCTCACTCACTCCTCCATCCTTCTCTCCTCTCTCGCTCCTCCACTCTTTTCTTCTCTCCTCCCTTGCTCCTTCAGCCTCTTCCTCACTCAGTCCTCCAACCTTCTCTCCCACTCCTCCACCCTTCTCTCCTCTCCTCCCTCGCTCCGCCATCCTTCTCTCTTCTCTCGCTCCTCCATCCTTCTCTCCTCTCCTCCCTTGCTCCTCCATCCTCTTCCTCACTCACTCCTCCATCTTTCTCTCCTCTCCTCCATCCTACCCCCATCCTCTCATCCTTTTTCCACCTGCCGGCATCCTCCACTGCTCCATCCACCCATCCTCCCCAACTTCATCTCCTCTCTTCTATCCTCCATCATCCTCTTCTCCCCTTCAACCCTCCTCTCTCCCTCCCTCCCCCCCTCCCTCCTTCCATCCATCCATCCTCCTCTCCTCCGTCCTGACTCCATCCCCGCTGATCCTCTCCTCCACGTTAGCTCTGACTCGGCAGGTTTGGGAGATTCATTCTTCCTGTTTACGTGTGACAGCAAATCAATAAAGCACGTCTCCACCTCCAGGCTGCCATCTCTACCCAACACGCAGGAGTGTGTGTGTGTGTGTGTTGTGTCGTGTCTAACAGCATTAGGAGTGTAACAGGCGCTACAGGTACAGGTGGTATGTGAAGGTCAGCTGCAGAACGTATCATACAGAGCTGATTAGAGACAGCAGCAGTGGCACACTGACACTGGACACACACACACACACACACACACACCAGCAGCTGTCTGACCGCTGCCATGCCTCACACACATCCGACCTGCACCCAACAGCTAAAAAGAAATGGAATTTTAATCATTCTTTAAATGATTTCAAAATCTGACGATACACTGCCAGATTCTGTTAAAAACATTTCTGAAATGTTAAATGTAATTTAACAGCCTTTAAAAACAATTCACCAAGTAAAGATTATTTAATGCAACTACACTTATCAGACGTCCTTGTCCAGAGCTACTTCCATTTTTCCTAATTTCAGGGACAGTGTATCTGGAGCAAGTTGGGATTAAGGGTCTTGCTCAGGGATCAAGTGGTGGAGGTAGGAGTCGAATCCATGACCTCTTGGTCCAGAGGCGGGTATCCTGACCACTAGACCAACACTATATAAACTTGTTTTCTCATCAAACAAATTTGAATAAAGTATAACAAAACATATTTAATAAATATGTATAAAAACACGGGCAACACGGTGGAGCAGTGGTTAGCGCTGCCGCCTCACAGTGAGAAGGTCCTGGGTTCGAACCCCGGGGACGTCCGAAGGGCCTTTCTGTGTGGAGTTTGCATGCTCTCTCCGTGTTTGTGTGGGTTCTCTCTGGGTGCTCCGGTTTCCTCCCACAGTCCCAAAAGCATGCACTATAGGTTAACTGGCGACTCTAAAATTGGTCCCGTGATTGTGATTGGTGTGATTGTGTGTGATTGTGAGTGTGAATGTGTGAGTGTGTGTGTGCCCTGCGGTGTGTTGGCGCCTGCCCAGGGTTGGTCCCCGCCGGTCCCCCCGCGACCCCAGTTGGGATTAAGTCCTCCAACTCCATCTGGCAACTGCTAAGAGTGCACTGTGACGCAATGTGGACACGGCAGCCAATCAGATGCTGCCACTTCTTTCAATCCTTCACCAATCACAAACACCTGCTACATACCCAGAAAATACCCGGCTTTGTAAAGGGATGCAATAATAGTATTTTTTATTAAATTTGCGACACTGCATGGCTATTTATTTCAAAAATGTAACTGGAAAAGACACATCTTCCAAGCAGCTTTGCTACTGTTGAACTACTGACAAAAGTAGTTAAGTTAGTAGTGTCACTAATTTTAGTTAACTACTTCCCCAAAGCAGGGCGTGACCTAAAACAAATAACCTTGTTGTCTCTGGTTTTATTTTCTCTGCTCGTCTCTCAGACCGGTGTCAGCTCGGGCCTCGGCACTTCGACGTCGAGGAGAAGCAATTTTCCCTCGGTGTATAAAAGCTGCGCCAGGACGAGCGGCGGGCAATTACCGGCTCGGCTGACAGCTTTAAGGTGACGCTGCGCTCGTAAATCTGCGTCTGGACGCGTCGCCGGGGGAATTCTGTGTCTCAGGGAAGACCGGCATAAATCTCGGGAGCTCCACCACGTCCCCACACACCGCAAACCCCAATTCCATTCCACTTTCGCACTCCCCCGGCTCTCGCAGATCCGACCTCGTACTGTGCTAACGCCCACTAATTACCCTCGGGACAGCGGAGGGGCGGAGCTTATTTGCGTAGCAGCTCGTTATGCCACGACCACTGCTCTAGCGTGGGTAATGGATAGCTAGCTGAGAGATTGAACAGCCATCAACGGGCCAGTTCACTGCTCACATTCCAACTGGTTCAATGTTAAAACTTCAGTTCAACTGCAGCTGATAATCATGTAATCAAAATGTATTTCCTGGGTGGTGTATTAACACATTCACTCTGAAACTCAGCCACTAAAACGTATAAAAGTCATTTGAAGGATAGCAAACATGGCATCATTACAACCTGAAAACCTTTGGAACTGTAACATAAACTTGTGATTGGTGTGTGCTTGTGTGTGTGTGTGTGTGTGTGCCTAGATGTGTGTGTGTGTGTGTGTGTGTGTGTGTGTGGATGTGTGCGCTTGTGTACGTTTGCGTGCATGTGTGTGTTTGTATGTGTGTGATTGTGTACATGTGCATGCTTGTGTGCATGTGCATGTGTGTGCACTTGTGTACATTTGCGCATGTGTGTGTGTGCTTGTATGTGTGTGTGTTTGTGCATGTGCGTGTATGTGGGTGCTGGTGCATGTGTGTGTGTTTGTGGTTGTGCATGTGTGTGGGTGCTGGTGCACATGTGTATGTGCGCTTGTGTGTGTGTGTGCTTGCGCTATTGCAAATGTGTAAGTGCTGGTGTGTATGTGTGCCTGGTTGTGTGCACGCTTGTCCATTTGTGTGTGTGATTGTGTGTCTGTGTTTGTGCATGTGTCTGTGTTTCCATCTGTTTTGCTTGATTTTATACCTGAAGCATTTAAGATTATCATTTCCTGGATTATTATTATTATTATTATTATTATTATTATTATTATTATTATGATGGACAGTACTGACCTCTCGCTGGACGTGCTGCTCTTCCTGCTGCAGTAGAGGGCGAGCGAGCCGGAGCTGGGCGAAACTTCCTGCTGGATTTCCCACCACGCCACGCCGGACGGCTTCACCACCATGAAGCTGATGCCCTCGCCGTACTGCACCCTGCCAACACACACACACACACCATCACACACCACACAAAGCAGCACGTCGAGATGCAGGGGTGTGTGTGTGTGTGTGTGTGTGGAGGTGTTGACGGTGTGTGTTTACTGATACCCGGCTCTTGGGTTTCTCTCGGAGCAGCACCCTCAATTTATCACTCTGACGCAACACTACAGACTTTATTACAACACAACCTGATTGCACTCGCTCTGACCTTGGAAACCACAGATACACACACACACACACACAAACTTTCAAGGCAACAAACCCATTTTTCTTCTTTTCCTTCATGCCCTCCATCACTCTCTCTTTCTTTTGCAACAGAGGGATTTAATAAGGCCTCATCCGCACTGTGACCGCGCGCACACACACACACACACACACGTAAAATAGAGAACATCAATAAATGTACAGTCTTAACTTCTGCTGCATTCTTTAAGATAGCATCTACATAAATGCTGTCACTGTTGTACGTTTTGTTCACATGTGTGCTTGTGTGTCTGTGCATGCTAGTGCGTGTGATTGAGAGTGTGTTTTTCAGTTAGTGCATGCCAGAGTGTGTGATTGAGAGTGTTTTTGTGTTAGTGCATGCTAGTGTGTGTGATTGAGAGTGTGTTTTTGTGTTAGTGCATGCTAGTGTGTGTGATTGAGAGTGTTTTTGTGTTAGTGCATGCTGGATTGTGTGATTGAGAGTGTGTTTTTGTGTTAATGCATGCTAGTGTGTGTGACTGAGAGTGTGTTTTTGTGTTAGTGCATGCTAGTGTGTGTGACTGAGAGTGTGTTTTTGTGTTAGTGCATGCTAGTGTATGTGATTGAGAGTGTGTTTTTGTGTTAGTGCATGCCAGAGTGTGTGATTGAGAGTGTGTGATCGAGAGTGTGTTTTTGTGTTAGTGCATGCTAGTGTGTGTGAGAGAGTGTGTGTTTGTGTTAGTGCATGCTAGAGTGTGTGACTGAGAGTGTGTTTTCGTGTTAGTGCATGTTAGAGTGTGTGATTGAGAGTGCGTTTGTGTTAGTGCATGCTAGTGTGTGTGTGTGAGAGCCTGGACATATGTCTGTGTGCTTGTGCATATGTGTTCTGTTGTGTATGTTTGTGAACTTGTGCAAGAGTGTGTGTATGTTTGTGTTTTTGCACAGACGCATGCTTGTGGGCTTAGGTGTGTGTGTGTGTGTGTGTGCTCGCACATTTGTGGTTGAAGATATACTGTGCGCGTCTTTGTCTGTGCTTGTGTATGTGGTGGTGCATGTGTGTTTGGGTGTGTAAGCTTGTGTGTGCATGTGTGTTTGTGTTTGTGCACATGTGTGCGTACTTGTGTATTTGCCTGCTCCTTGTGTGTGTGCTTGTGTTCTTGTGCATGTCTGTGTGTGCATGCGTGTGTGCTTAGGGGTGTGTTTTTTAGCTTGTGCATCAGTGTGTGTGTTCATACTTGTGTATGGGCTTGTGCATTTCTGTTTGTGCTTGTGTTTTTATGTGTGTGTTGGTGCATGTGTGTTTGTGTGCTTTGGTATATATTCGTGTGCTCGGGTGTGTATTTTTGAGCTTGTGCATGTGTGTGTGTTGATGCTTGTGTATGTGCTTATGCATTTGTATTTGTGTTTATGTTTTGTGCTGGTGCATGTTTGTGTGTGCTCAGGTGTGTGTGTGCTTGTGTGTTGGTGTGCTATAGTGTGTGTGTGTGTGTGTGTTTGTGACTGTGTGTGTGTGTGTTGGGGCGTATGTGTGTTTGTGCAGGGTGTAAATGCATGTGTGTTTGTGACTGTGTGTGTCTGTGTGCTTGTGCATGTGTGAGTGTGTGTGTTGGGGTGTATGTGTGTTTGTGCAGGGTGTAAATGCATGTGTGTTTGTGACTGTGTGTGTGTTGGGGCGTATGTGTATTTGTGCAGGGTGTAAATGCATGTGTGTTTGTGACTGTGTGTGTGTGTGTGTGTGTGCTGGGGCGTGTGTGTGTTTGTGTATGGTGTAAATGCATGTGTGTTTGTGACTGTGTGTCTGTGTGTGTGTGTGTGTGTGCTGGGGCGTATGTGTGTTTTTTGCAGGGTTTAAATGCATGTGTGTTTATGACTGTGTGTGTCTGTGTGTTTGTGCAGGGTTTAAATGCATGTGTGTTTGTGACTGTGTGTGTGTGTGTGCTGGGGCGTATGTGTATTTGTGCAGGGTGTAAATGCATGTGTGTTTGTGACTGTGTGTCTGTGTGTGTGTGTGCTGGGGCGTATGTGTGTTTGTGCAGGGTGTAAATGCATGTGTGTTTGTGACTGTGTGTCTGTGTGTGTGTGTGTGCTGGGGCGTATGTGTGTTTGTGCAGGGTTTAAATGCATGTGTGTTTGTGACTGTGTGTGTCTGTGTGTGTGTGTGTGTGTGTGTGCTGGGGCGTATGTGTGTTTGTGCAGGGTTTAAATGCATGTGTGTTTGTGACTGTGTGTGTCTGTGTGTGTGTGCGTGCTGGGGTGTATGTGTGTTTGTGCAGGGTGTAAATGCATGTGTGTTTGTGACTGTGTGTGTGTGTGTGTGTGTGCTGGGGCGTGTGTGTGTTTGTGCAGGGTGTAAATGCATGTGTGTTTGTGACTGTGTGTCTGTGTGTGTGTGTGCTGGGGCGTATGTGTGTTTGTGCAGGGTGTAAATGCTTGTGTGTTTGTGACTGTGTGTATCTGTGTGTGTGTGTGTGTGTGCTGGGGCGTATGTGTGTTTGTGCAGGGTTTAAATGCATGTGTGTTTGTGACTGTGTGTATCTGTGTGCTGGGGCGTATGTGTATTTGTGCAGGGTGTAAAGGCATGTGTGTTTGTGTGTGTGTGTGTGCTGGAGCGTATGTGTGCTTGTGCAGAGTGTAAATGCATGTGTGTTTGTGACTGTGTGTGTGTGTGTGCTGGGGCATATGTGTGTTTGTGCAGGGTTTAAATGCATGTGTGTTTGTGACTGTGTGTGTCTGTGTGTGTGTGCGTGCTGGGGCGTATGTGTGTTTGTGCAGAGTTTAAATGCATGTGTGTTTGTGACTGTGTGTGTGTGTGTGCTGGGGCGTATGTGTGTTTGTGCAGGGTGTAAATGCATGTGTGTTTGTGACTGTGTGAGTCTGTGTGCTTGTGCATGTGTGTGTTTGTGTGTGTGCTTGTGCATGTGTGTGTGTTGGGGCATATGTGTGTTGGGGCGTGTGTGTGTTTGTGCAGGGTTTAAATGCATGTGTGTTTGTGACTGTGTGTGTTTGTGTGTGTGTGTTGGGGCGTATGTGTGCTGGGGCGTATGTGTGTTTGTGCAGGGTTTAAATGCATGTATGTTTGTGACTGTGTGTGTCTGTGTGCTTGTGCATGTGTGTGTGTTGGGGCGTATGTGTGTTTGTGCAGGGTTTAAATGCATGTGTGTTTGTGACTCTGTGTGTGTGTGTGTGTGCTGGGGCGTATGTGTGTTTGTGCAGGGTGTAAATGCATGTGTGTTTGTGACTGTGTGTGTCTGTGTGCTTGTGCATGTGTGTGTTTGTGTGTGTGCTTGTGCATGTGTGTGTGTTGGGGCATATGTGTGTTGGGGCGTGTGTGTGTTTGTGCAGGGTTTAAATGCATGTGTGTTTGTGACTGTGTGTGTTTGTGTGTGTGTGTTGGGGCGTATGTGTGCTGGGGCGTATGTGTGTTTGTGCAGGGTGTAAATGCATGTATGTTTGTGACTGTGTGAGTCTGTGTGCTTGTGCATGTGTGTGTTTGTGTGTGTGTGTGTGCATTGTGCTTTATGTCCCTTTTAACAGCCCATTGAGAGTGAAGCTCTGGTGAAGATAAAACACACACACACACACACACACACACTACAATTAAGATCAATAAAGCCAAATCAAGTGCAGATTTCACCATGTGCTTCACACACACACACACACACTCACACGCCCCCTACACACACTCACACGCCTACACGCCCACACACACACACTCTGCATGCATGACCTTGGCTAATGACTGGCTGTGCACGTACAACAGAGGTTGTGTATGTATGTGTGTGTGTGTGTGTGTGTGTGATGAGCATGATGCATGATGGGACATATGTTCAGCTTGTATGCAAACAGTGCTTCACACACACCGGTCAGAGGTCAAACGACCAGAGTGATAACAGTGAGCCACAAGCAGCTCACGTCATTTATACTCATCTCAATTCAACTAGTGTTTGTACAACACACACACACCTGAATATGCACACACGCAGACTCACATGTGTGTTCGCATATTGTGGCTGTAAAAGTGTGTGTGTGTGTGTGTGTATGTGTGTGTACAGGTCATTAAAACACAGGTGATGTAAATAGGTTATGCTAGATATACCATGACCTTTAAGAACGAGGGAGCGGGAGAGAGTGGGAGAGAAAGAGTGAGAGTGAGAAAGAGGGAAGGAGAGAGCGAGAGAGAGAAAGAGAAAGGGAATGACAGAATGATGAAGGGAGACAGAGATGGGGAGAAAGAAAGAAGTAAAAAAGAAATGAGGGAAGAAAAAAGAGGAAGGGGGACAGATAGAGGATGAAGAGAAAAGGAGAGAGAGAGACAGGGAAACAGAGGGAAGGAAAAGAGATGAAAAAGAGAGGAAGAGAGTGAGAAGTAGGGGAAGCAAGAGAGAAAGAGGAAAGAAAGAAAGAGTGTTACCTCTCCACCTCTCTCTCTCTCTCTCTCTCTCTATCTCCACCTCTCTCTCTCTCTCTCTCTCTCTCTACTTCTTCACCTCTCCAGTTCTTTCTCTCTCTCTCTCTCTCTCTACTTCTTCACCTCTCCAGCTCTCTCTCTCTCTATCTCCACCTCTCTCTCTCTCTACTTCTTCACCTCTCCAGCTCTCTCTCTCTCTCTATCTCCACCTCTCTCTCTCTCTACTTCTTCACTTCTCAACTTCTCTCTCTCTCTATCTCCACCTCTCTCTCTCTCTCTCTCTCTCTCTCTCTCGACAGCTCTATCTCTCAGTTCATCATGTCTGCGCACTGCTTATCTATTTGCTGCAGGAACATGACTAGCTCCTGGATCTGTACTTCAACTACATGTCCTACACACAAACACACACGGGTACAGGTGTGATGAGTGTGTGTGTGGCGGTTACGGGGGATTAGACGAGTGCTTGATCCCTCTCTCCACACACACACTCCCACACACACACTTCTCCCTCCGGAAGTGGGTCAGTGCTCCAATAAAGGCGAGCTGTATGTTCATTACTGCAGACGCTCTAGTGCTGACCCTCACTATCACGCTGCCTCGACCGTGTGTGTGTTGTGTGGAACAGCTGGCTAAAATGTCCTCATTTCCCCACAAACAGCACACCCCAACACAGCTGCTGCCTACTGTCTTATATAAAGTCACCGCTGTTGTGTAACACCCAGAACCCCTCCGCCCCACACACACACACATTTTGTCTAAGTGTGTGATCAACTTTTACTCCAGACTAGGGCTGGGCAATTAATCAAAGCCAACCTTCAGATCCTCTAATCGATGTAAGCTCTACATTTCAGACATTCTGATGATTTGTGAAATTCTCTTAATACGTCTTCTGTTCTAATTCCGTTAATGCTTTCTCCAGTGTGCGTTCGTGTGTGTTCATGTAGGTGTGTGTGTGTGTGTGTGTGTGTGTGGGTGTGAGAGAGGGAGAAAGTCACAGGGTGGTTAATTAGAGTGTCTCGCCAGACTGTGACAGGCATTGTTATTTCGTTATGCTGCTCTGTGTGTGTGTCTGTGTGTGTGTGTGTGCATGCTCAGATGTGCTGATTTCATACTTCATACACACATCTACACACTTTCAGAACAGCACATGCTCATAGTTGTTAAACTAGGGCTGGGCAATGAACCGAAAATGAATTAAAACCGATATTTAGAAACTCTAATCGATATAATCTTGCCCATGTTGGTTATTTCAATTATATTTTCAATTTCTGTTACTACTTTCCCCAGTGTGTGTTCATCTAGTGTTCCCTTAAAAACATACTAGTGTGTGTGTTGTCACGTGACTCCGCCAAAGCAGTTATTTTAAAATGATTAAGTTAAGCCGTCTTTAATAAAACATCCCAGCTTTGATAATTGAGTACATTTACAGTACAAAGCATGTCAGTGAACTACGAGGTCAAAAATGAACAAATAAACCAAAAACAAAGTAACTGTTCATTAATCGTAATTAAGGTAAAATATTTAATAAATCGTGATATTGATTTGAAATTGTATCGTTCAGCCCTACTCCAGATCGAACGTTTTTCTCTGCACTATACTGCACATACACTATACAAATGAGATTGCGTTGTTCCCTTAATCCCTCGTGCCACACTTCCATCACCCCCTCCCTTCATTCCTTGCTCCCTAGGGTTAGGGTTAGCCCCTAACCCCATCTCTCACACGCTCCCTCCCTCTCTACTTCTCTCCCTCTCTCCTCCAGCCTTTGTTTCCTTCCTTATCCCATCACTCCCTTGCTTCCTCCCTCCATCCCGTGCTCCCTCCATCCTCTTCTCTCTCCCTTCATTCCTCTTTCCATCCCTTGCCCCATGCCTTGCCCCTCCATCTCTCACACTCTCCGAGCCTCCCTCCCGCTCTACTTTTCTCCCTCTCCCCTGGAGCTCTTGCATCTTTACTTACTCCCCCATCTCTCTCTTGCTCCCTCCTTCCATCCCGTACTCCCTCCTGACCACCGTACATTACCCTCTCAACCATTTCTCACTCCCTTCATCCATCCCATGTTCCTTGCTGTGCTCCCTCCCTCTATCCCTTGCTCCCTCCAGACCTCCCTACTGTAGCTCCCTCGCTCCCTTGCTCCATCAACTATTCCATGCTCTATCCATCCCGCACTCCTTTCTGCACTCACTCCATCCCTCCCTTCCTTCACCCCTTCCTCGCTCTTTGGGCTGATATTTGGACGTGAGGCGCCCCGGTGCATGATGGGTGACCCCTCAAGTGATCAAGAGCAAGCCAGGGAACCAAACAGAGAAAGGTCAGGAATTAGCATGAACAAGTGTGTGTGTGTTTGTGTGTGTGAGAGAGAGAGAACGAGAGAGAGAGACTGAAAGATAGAGAAAGAGAAAAAGAGAGGGAGGGATGGAGGAAGGGAGAGAAAGACAGAACAATGAGAGAAAGTGTTACAGTAAGAGAGAAAGTAAGCGACAGACGGGGAGGGAGAGAGAGAAAAACCGACAGAGAAAATGAGAGAAAGTGCATCAGAGAGTGAGATAGCAAGAGAGACAGAAACAGAGAGAGAGAGAGAGAGAGAGAGGGGGAAACAGACACAAAAGGACAGAGAGAGAAAGAAAGAAGGAGAGGGAAGGAGGGGTCAAGAGAGAAATAGAGAGGAGGTGAGAGAGAGGGAGTAAAGGATAGATAGAGAATAAGAGGGAGAGAGAGACAGAGAGTGTGTGTGTACAGTGTGCTGGTGGCATTCAGGTCTGCAGGCCAATCCAATTGGCATTTAATTAACTTGGGAGTTGGATCACAGAGTTTCCCTTTTCAAATCAATCCTGCATCTTTACACACACACACACACACACACACACAGACACACACAGACACACACACACACACACACACACACACACACTGCTGGGCTAGTACTGTTAGTCCACACAGTCACATATCCTGGTGTAAAGGGCAAAACAACCTTTGCAACACCACAAACAAATATTGTTTAGTGTGTGTGTTTGTGTGTGTGTATGTGTGTGTGTGTGTGTCAGTATCCACCAAACACAAACTGAACAAGTAAACACATGTGGTGTTGGTTGTTTGCAGAGTTGCTGGAGTGTTACATGTTTTTGGTGAGCGGTGTGTGTGTGTCTGTGTCTGTGTGTGAAAGTGAGTATAGTGTTCTACAGACTAGTTTCACCATCACTCAAACTCTGCTGGAGACTAAAGTACTGTTAGAGGGTCACACACACACACAAATGCGCGCACACACACAGTGTGCCCTCTCAGAGTGAGTGACAGGAGCAGGACAGTCGCCCAGAGAGACTCCTTGGCAACCTCGTCCCCGTGGCAACCCCCACATCCGCAAGACTCCCATTGGCTGTCTGTGACAGTTGTTGAGGTGGGCAGAGATGCCAGCTCCCCCGGGAGAGAGAGAAGAGGAAGAGGGGAAAAAGGAACGAGAGAGAAAAAGGGAGAGAGGGAAGGAAGGAAGGAAAGAAGAAAGGAAGAAATGAGGAAAAGAGAGAGAAGGAAGAAAGGATAAAGAGAGAGAGGACGAGAGAACGAAGGAAGGAAGAAGAGAGAGAGAATAAGAGAGAGAGGGAAACAAATGAGAGAAAGAGAAGGATAGAGAGAGACAAAGAAAGAGACAGAGAGAAATGGAGGGAGCAAAAAATAAACACAGAGAGAGAGAAAGACAGTGAGTAAGAGAGAGAGAAGAGAGAGAGAGAGGGACGGAGGAATGCACTGTGTTTATCCAGTTGCATGGGACAGCTGGGAGTGTAACGGTTAGGGAGTTGGCTCTGTGATTGGAAGGCTGACGGTTTGAATCTCGGACCGGTAAAGGTACCGTCCCCAAGCACTGCTCCCCGGGTTGCTGCCCATGTTAGCTGCCCGCTGCTCCTTCATAAAGGGGTCAAATGTCAGAGGTCACATTTCGTTTGTGGTGCACCTCTGTCCTAAAATCACTTCTGAATAAAACATGAGTGTGTGTATTATAGTAACACTTCTCTATCAGGACTCGGTATTTACCAGACTCACGGCTTCAGATGTGAAAGGTGTTTAGGGTTTACGGACAGCAGGGAGCTAACGGAGTGGAAGCTTAATTGGTGTGTGTGTGTATGTGTTCAGGCCCCGCTGTTAGCACTCTGGGATTATTACTGGCGTCCTGATTCAGAGTGCAGAGCTAAAGTGGACTTGAGAAGCTTAGGGAGGGAGCGGAGCTTTAATAACGGCTCCCCGATCACACGTTAAAGGAGGAAACCGCCCGAGTCTCGCAGGGGAAATACGCATCGAGCCGTTTAACACACTCCATGAAAATAAATCACCATAAAAAAGAGAAAGACCCCCGGCAGCCCTCAGTCTCCACCCTCATACAACGGCTACCAGGTGTTTTACATTTTAAACACACTCCACTGTGTGTGTGTGTGTGTGTGTGTGTGTGTAAATGTGTGCAGTTAAAATCTTCTCTGTGGGGAAACTCCATTAGCTGTAATATTTACATCCGCTTCAGTTTAGCTGCAAATTTGTAAATCTGCACATTTCTGGCTCCTCATAAACAGCATACTTAATAAGCACAGTGGGAACACACACTCGCTCACACACACAGCGCGGATAACACCTCTTTCTACAAATAGCCTGTTTACACTCCTTTAATATGCTATGCTAGATTGTTCAGTAAAGTGCTATCAAGTCCCTAGACTGGTGCATTATGGGAGTGTGATCTACACTATGGCGATGATTGGGCATGTAAAAGAGAGAGCGCGAGAGTGAAAGAGAGAGAGAAGTAGAGAGATGTGTGGACACATAGTAGGGGTGTTACAGCCTTGGTAGTGCTGTTGTACCAAGGTAGTGTTGAAGTACTCGAGACCGGTCTAGAGACCAGTTTTTGAGGGTCTCGGTCTTGTCTCGGACTCAGATAAAGAGGACTCAGGATTTTATTTTATTTATGATTTTATATTATTTTATTTAATTTAACTATTTTACAATATTTAGAATATTATTATTATTAATGAGACTTAGTGCTGAGAAAGACGGTTCGGAAAGACAGAGAGTCTCTCTTTATATACAAACATACTTCTTTTTGACTGAAATGTAACGCAGACTTCGGGGTCATGCCACTTTCACCCACAATGAAATATCAGCTTTCTTTCCCTCGTTCGTTTGAGTGGAACATGGGACACGTAATCTTTCCATTGTGTTTTGAAAACAAATACTGGAAAAAATATGTTGTCACGGTTTAGATTTTTATTTTCATTATTAAATGTATCATTTTCATTATTGAAGTACTAAATCACAGGTGAGCTGTTACAGAGAGAGAAAGAAAGAAAGAAGACGGGGAGAGGAAGGAAAGAGAGAGAGAAGGGGAAGAGAGAGAAAGAGAGAGAGAAAGAGCTATGAAACACAACACACGAGCAGACAGTTTGAGAGACTGTGAAAGTGAGAGGAAGCCACACACACACTCTCCTACACACTCTCACACACACTCACTCTCTTACACACTCACACACACTCACTCTCTTACACACTCACACACACATACACACCCACACTCCTCTTGTTTCTCTCTCTCTCTCACGGCATCTGGGTGGACAGTGTCCAAGGCAGTGACCTTTCAGAGCTTTATAAAAAAAACAGCCCAAAAATATCTAATGAATAAATCACTGAGCACATATTTGTATGGTGATGAGGAGTGGTGGGGTGTGTGGTGGGGTGGGGTGTGTGTGTGGACAGGTGTGTGGGTGGGTGGGTGTGTGACAATAGAGACATCGGCAGGTAGACAGACGACTCTCTCATCACACACACACTCTTCCTAGCCAAGGTGTAGCTGACAGATAACAGCCTCTCACTCTATCAGTCCCTCTCCCAGAAACACTTCATCACACTCTGTCCCATCCTCTCTCTACCTCTCTTTACTCTCTCCCTCTCACTCTCCACTCCTCCACCTCTTCCTCTCCTGACAGAGACCTCTCTCTTCCCTCCTTCTCTCTCACCTCTCTCTCTTTACCTCCTCACCTTTGACCTCATCTCCACCTCTCTCCCTCTCTCTTGCACCCTCTTTCTCACCCCCACTCCTCCCCCTCCCTCCTTACCCCCTCTCTCATCTGTCTCTCTCTCTCCCTCTCTTTACCTCCTCCCCACCTCTGTCTCCCTTTCTCTTTACCCTCCCTTGATCTCTCTCTTTACTCCTTTCTTTAATTCCTTTACCTTTACCTCTCTTTACTCTCTCCTCTCTTTAATTCTTCTCTCACTCTCTCCCCACCTCTCCTCTTGTCTCTCTCTCCCTTTTCTCTTTACCTGTCTCTCTCCCCCTCCCCCTTCTCTTTACCTCTCCCCCCACCTCTTTACCTCTCTCTCTCTCTCTCTCTCTCTCTCTCTCGCTCTCTCTCTTTACCTCTCTCTCTCCTTCACTCTGTATCCATTCTCCTCTTTTCCCTTTCACCTCCTACACTCTCACCTATTTGTTCTCCGTCTCTTTTCTCTCTCTCTCCTTCACCTCTCAATCTTGCTCTCTCTCTCTCTCTCTCCCCCCCTCTCTCTTTACCTCTCTCTCTCTCTCTTTAACGTTCTCTCTCTACACCTCGCATTCTCTCTACCTCTCTCTTTTCTCCCTCTCTTTCTCACTCACTCTACCTCTCTCTCTACCGCTCTTTCGCTCTCTCTGTACCTCTCTTTCTCACTCTTCTTCTCTTTCCCTCTCTCTTGCTCGGTCTCACTCTACCTCTCTTTCCGTCTCTCTACTTTTTCTTTCTCTTTCTCTATCTCTCTCTTCCTCTCTTTCTGACTCTCTCTCTACCTCTCTCTTTCTCACTGACTCTACCTCTCTTTCTGTTTCTCTTCCTCTCACTCTTCCTCTCTTTCTGTCTTTACCTCTTTCTCATTCTACCTTTCTTTCCCTCTCTCTTGCTTGCTCTCACACCACGTCTTTCCGTCTCTCTACTTTTCTTTCTGTCTCTAACTCTCTCTCTAGCTCTCTTTCTCTCACTCTTCCTTTCTTTCTGTCTCTCTCTCTCTAGCTCTCTTTCTCTCTAACTCTTCCTTTCTTTCCATCTCTCTCTCTCCAGCTCTTTCTCTCTCACTCTTCCTTTCTTTCTATCTCTCTCTCTCTCCAGCTCTCTTTCTCTCTCACTCTTACTTACTTTCTATCTCTCTCTAGCTCTTTCTCTCTCACTCTTCCTTTCTTTCTGTCTCTCTAGCTCTCTTTCTGTCTCTCTCTCTAGCTATCCTTCTCTCACTCTTCCTTTCTTTCTCTCTCTCACTCTTCCTTTCTTTCTGTCTCTCACTCTTCCTTTCTTTCTCTCTACCTCTCTTTCTGTCTCTCTACCTCTACTGGTGTGCATTTGTTCTGCCATCTTCCCATTTTCATTTTTGTGAACTGATTTAAAATTCTATGTTGTAACACTGAAAGCTCCTAAAGTGAGTCTTAAGTTGCAGTAAATGAAAGCGGCATGTTGACCTGACTCATTCATCAAGTCACTTTTAACAGCAGACCCCGGTGAAGGCTGGTAGAAGAGGAGAGACGGGCGAACTCCGCGCAGCTGTAAAACCACCAGCGCATGTGACGAGCACCATGAGAAATCTAAAATGTGCTTTTAAAAAGGTCAGCTAATAACGCGGAATACTGTCCTACAGAGCATTTAGCATGGAAATGGGTTGGTGCCGCTCCAGGTAAACGTGGCGAATGCAGGAGGTCGACCTCCAGGGAGATGCCCCCACGATCGGATGGTCACTGGTTTGAATCCCGGTACCACAGAGGTACTCGTGAGCAAAGTACCGTCCCCAAGCACTGCTCCTCGAGTGCCGCTAAAAAACGCTGTAGCTGCAGCTCACAAAGACGGCAATACAAGTGTGTGTGAGTGTGTGTGAGAGAGAGATGAGTGTATCAGTGGGGTTCTGTCTCGTTCTCTGGCTAATCCCTTCCTCACACTCAGGGTTTTGGCATCTTCACATCATCAATCCACACCACTGACGTGCACACACACCGCCACTGTCAATCAGCCGCCTGTCACAGATGTGCTCCCGCCCCCTCGCACACCAGGACACGCCCCCCGACCGGCACCGCATACGTACGTACGTGTGTGTGTGTGTTCGGCTGCCAGATGGCAACCAGTCTCCGTCTCTTTCCATCTCTCTCTGCAAGTGTGTAAGTGTGTGTGTGTAAGAGAGAAATACAAAGACCTAGAATGAAGAAGTGAGAAAGACGTACGAAAATACGTACAACAAAATAAAAGATGAATGGACAGTGTGTGTATTACACTGCCGAACAATAACACACCTACCACTTTGCTTTGGCATAACATACAGAGGTAGGTGAGTGTGTGTATGTGTGTGTGTGACTATTCAATAAGTAATTCAATAGCAGCGACTGATACATGACCATGACCTTTTTAGCTTCCTTTTTAACTTTGCATAGAACATCCTATGAATACACACACACCTCAGAGTAGAGTTTGTACTTATTTGCTTACAAGAAAACTCTTGAGAGAGAGAGAGAGAGAGAGTGTGTGTGTGTGTGTGTGTGGTACTGTTTATGTCATCGGTGTGCAGAGCCTCTGGAGAAATACAGCTTTTATTCTGAGTGTATATGAATTTCGACCACACACACACACACACACACACAGACACAGACGCACACACACACACACACACACACAGGTAATCAGAAGATAATTAGAATCATTATAGCCATTACATCTGCACACAAGCAGCACAAAGAGACCAACAGCTTCATGTCTGCATCAATACCAACACTGAGATCACCACATTAACCAACACACACACACACTAATTAGCAGTAAACACCACCACCTACCTCCCGCATATCACCACACACACACACACACTTATTAACAAACCTGGACCAACTCAGCCACACTCACTCAGAAAAAGTCTCATTATCTGGTTCTAATACATTTTACAGCCAACTGTTACATTTTATTTTTGGATATGTTTAGTTTCTATATTTTGTACAGATTTCGTTTTTTCCAGTGTTGCTTTAAAAAGGAAATACATATCCGTGTTAAATCTTTTTATTTTGATAGATTTTTAGAATTCGTTTCTAGTAATGTTTCTTTAATGAACATATATAGATATATACACATTTTCAGTTCTAGAGTTTTTTTTTTATTTAGTTACACATTACAACTTTTTGTTTTTGTTAATTTAAAACTTCATTTCTTATGTTTTTTTTATAAAGAAAGACACATTTTGAACATTTTTTTAGATATTTTCTTGTAATGTTTTTTTAATAAGGAAATAAAGAAAATGAATTTACACACAATGCTTTTTTAATTTGTTGGTTTTTGTAAAGAAATAAAAATAACAAATATTTTTCTTTAATAAAGAAAAATACGCATATGAACTGCTTTTACTGATTTTTTTCAGTTTAGTTTCTAATAAAAAATTAAAGAAAATATACTCATGAAATATTTTTGTCATTTTTTGAATTATGTTACATTATGTTATGTTAATAACTACAAAATACAAATATAAATTCTAAACTAGAAGAAGAAAATGAAATTACAATTTTAGTTTTTATGTTTAATGTACTAATGTACTAATGTACTAATAAGTACAAATACTGCAACAGAAGTCACATGAAGAAAAACTACAGTTACATTACTTGAAAGTACATTTGTGCATAAAATCTGTATAAGATCAGCAGCAGATTAATACGAGTAAATATTTATTTATTAATATGATTTAAACATTGATTCTCTCTGTGTGTTTAACTTTACGGTTTGGGCTGAATGCCTGCACACAGATGGTTTTATACTGCACTACACACACCGCCGCTGCCGCCGCCGCCTCTGCTGAAGCCAAATCACATTGTGACAGAGACTCCAATAAAGCTGCAATAAAACTAAATGAAAGAGTTTGGCAAGACAGTCAGCGCCGAATGTACGCTCACGTAGGACTGGACGATACCACCTCAAATCAGCATCACGATTAACTGCACATTTTACCTCGATTACCATTAATGAACAATGATTTTGTTTTGGGGTTCTTTGCCTTCATATTTCACAAGGTTTGTTCTGTAAATATGCTCAACTACAACACCGGCATATTTCCGATCTAATGAAAGGCTGCTTATCTTTAACATTTTAAAAGTAACTGAGGGAAACACACACAGATGTAGTGGCAGTGGTGCTTGTCTAGTGGTTAAAACACTCACTTGGGGACCTCCAGCACTACTACCATTGGGTCCCTGAGTAAGACCCTTAATCCCCAAGTTGCTCTCAGGGAGACTGTCGCTGAAATTAGGGAACCAGAAGTCGCTCTGGATAAGAGCATCTGCTAAATGCTGTTAATGTAAACAGTCACATGACACACACACATACACACACTAGTATGTTTTTATAGGGACACCACAAATGAATTTGGTTACTACTTTTGCCAGTATGTGTTGACATAAGGAATTAACAGAATGTTAAAAATATTCCAAATGATCGGCATCAGTAATGTGCCAAATAGAGGTTCTGGATGTCGCTTTGTGATTGATTTGCGATGAATTGCCCAGCCCTACTGTCATGTCAATAAAAGCTTTTCTACAGAATGCAACATAAGACCGACCCTGATAAATCATCCTCCCTCCTTATCTTTTCTCACCCTGTCAATTGAAGGGGAAGAGAAGGAGGAGGAGGAGGAAGAGAGACAACAGGATGAATGTGTATCTTATGTATTATTAATATCAATGTGATTTCCTCTTCTCATTCTCTCTCTCTTCTCGTTCTCTCCATGCCTCATCATTCTATCTCTAATTACCCTATCCCTTCACCCCCTCATTAGTCTAATGACAAAATACCATCCTTGTGTGTGTGTGTGTGTGTGTGTGTGGGTGGGTGGGTGTTCATGTATTTAGGGGTTTGTGAGAACCTGGCTGTCCCCTAAAAACACTATTGTCCATGTTTTATCGTTTGTGGGTTTGTGAGGACCATCTCACAAAGACAGCAATACAAGTGTGTGTGTGTGTGTGTTCGTTCATGTATATAGGGACCTGGCTGTATCCTAAAAGATAGGAAATAGTTTGTGGGGAACAATGAAGCAATGATTTTATAGAAAATGCCCGTGTTTTATGTGAGAAACTAAAAGATGTGTGTGTGTGTGTTATTTGGAAGCACTCCCTTAACTCTTGGTGCAACGCTGCAATAAGATCTGTGTAAGGTTTGAAAAGTCTGAAAGGTGCTGAGATGTTCTCCAGGCCCCAGCTAATAAAGGAGGCTGTAATACACACACACACACACACACGTATTGTTCAGTGTTCAGTACAACGCAGTGGGTGAGAAGGACGATGACAGACACAGACAGCACTTAGGCTTCACTCCAAAAGCCACTCAAAACACACACACACACGTCACACTCCAACAGAACTCCCACACAGCACTTCAGTCACACTTCAACATCTCCACTAATACACACACGTACACACACTGGCTCTAATGATGACGGGGGTGTGTGATCTCCGACGGCGATGCTGTCGCTCACAGCAACCGTGCCGGACACCAACCTCATTAACGCGTCCGTTTCCGGACCTTTCTTGTCACTACACTACGGCTACGGCTACATTATTTTGGCAGCCGACTAATCCGTCAATTACTTTTCAGATTAGTCGATTATTCAAGTTAATCTTCCAGTGGGTGTGGCTCCTGTCCAGGTGTGTGTTTTACTCTCACCTGCTTAAGTCTGCACACCTATGGATGCTCTGTTGCCCAGTCTTTACCTTAACATCACTTCATGTTGCCATGGCAACTTAAGTATTCTTTATTTTTTATTCTAAAAATTAAAAGCTAAAAGAAAATAATTGCTGTAAATCACATTGAATAATCTCTGTGTATGATAATGTGTTATATAAAATAAACGTGCCTTGCCAAATATATCTGTAACATTGAAATGTTATTGACAAGAAAATAAGCAACAAAAAAAAGAATATAAAGCACAAGCAATCTTTTAATTGAAACAATAATGTGCAAATAAGTAACTGAAAATAGCCTCTGCCTTGAGCCGTGGCTTCAAATTAAAAATGTAAAACACTTAATGGAACTATTCACAAATGCTTTAAACTGGAGTAACACAAGCCAAAAACAGAAAAAAGACCAGATTAGCTATTCCTGTAATTCACAGATTTACAACTGAACTTAACGTGTTAGGTCACATATCAAATACTGTTTGTTTAGAAAACATCTCCCATGAGAGCTTGTTTTCCCGGCGGGTTAACTAACAAACATCACTATAGTAACATTATAATACGCTGGCTAAAGAATGAAACAGTCACTCATTGGAAATAAATTGTCTACGCAGCGTCAACACCATACACTAGCTTAACTCACTAAAATTTTCAAAACGTACCCACGTGGAGCCGGCGTCGTGATTTCTATGCATTATTTCACTACAGTGCTGCCGTGAAACCACAAATCTGCACTCAACCTGTCTTGTTCTGCAGTTGGTAGCGTAGCGGTTAGGACATTCGCCCCGTGATCAGAAGGTCGCGGGTTTGAATCAAGGACTGGTAAAGGTACCACTGAGGTACTCATGAGCAAGGTACCGTCCCTAAGCACAGCTCACTGGGCACTGCCCATGTTAGCTGCCCACTGCTCCTCCACGGATGGGTCAAATGCAGAGGTCACATTTGGTTGTTGTGCACCGTGTGCTGTGCTGTGTTCACAATGGCACATAATCACTCACTTTCATTCAGACGTTCTTCTTCATTATATGTAAAGCTGCTTTGGGACAATGTCTGTAGGAAAAAAGCGCTGCACGAATGAAACTGAATTGAACTTGATTGTTAGTACAGTGCAAGCCAAGCTGCCCCCTCCACTTCCTGGAATACATTACAGTTACAAACAAACATGACATCAGCCCTAACATTATGTGTCAGTAAATTTTTACAATCGATGTCCCTGATTATGTTAAACTAATCATTTCAGCACTACTTGCCCCCACGTGCCCGGGTCCGCTCTCTCCTCCTGCCCGTAGAGTTTATTAGCTAATGAAATATGTGGCATAATCAAGCTGATTAGTGTGTGATGAGGATCAGTTACAGCAGGAGGAGAACAGCAGATCCACAGATAAGGCAGATGACACTGGAGAGTTGAATGAAAGAGACACGCAGGAAACTCCATCAGCTCACATCAACTACACTCACTCATTAATTAATGCAGCTCAACACACACACACACACACACACAGACAAGAGCGGGCGGAACTGCTGTCCACACATCAACACCACCAACTGTGTAGTGCCAGGGTGTGTGTGTCTCTCTCAATGTGTCCAATCCCAATATAAAATTCAAGATTCTCTGTCAACTACATAGCAGGGATGTAACGATACATCAGTCTACACTGATTTATGATTCTCTGTCACATACAACGCAGGGGTGTAACGATATATTGATATACATTGATAGAAGATTCAAGATTCTTTGTCACATCCTCAGTAGGCACGTAACAATACATCGATCTACGTTGATACATTGATACAAGATTCAAGATTCTTTGTCACATCCTCAGTAGGCGCGTAATGATACATTGATCTACGTTGATACATTGATACAAGATTCAAGATTATTTGTGACGTACAACGCAGGTGTGCAACAATATATTGGTATACATCGATACACTGATTCGAGATTCAAGATTCTTTGTCACATACACAGTAGAGGTGAACCGATATGCCAAAACATTGATTCAAGATTATTTTGTCACATAAACAGTAACGATACATCAATCTACTCTGACACATCAATTGAAGATTTTTTTTGTCACATAAATAGTAGGGGTTTACTAATATATCGATCTAGATCAACAGATCAATTCAAGCTTCAAGATTCAATCTTCTTTCTCACATCCTCAGTTGGCAAGCAGCGATACATCAATCTACATCGAGCAGTGGGGAGCTTTTGGCAGGGCCTGGGGAGCAGTGCTTGAGGACAGTAGCTAACTCATGAGTAACTGAGTGGTACCTTTACTGGTCTACATTCATCCTTATCTACATGGAATGTTCCTAAAAGTATTGTGAAATAAATGTGTGCGTGTGTGTTAAGATGTCATCAGCATACTCCAGACTCACTCTCTAATCTCAACTCTCGGTCTCTGGCTGTACCGAGGCTGCGTCTCCTCATTAAGAAGCCTTGATAAAGTTTCCACATTTCTGTTCATCCTTTTGCTTCCCCCTTCCCGTTGTCTTTTCAGCCCACATTCCCTCCATCTCAAAGAGAGAGTGAGAGAGAGAAAGGCCTCTTTACCGCTTTGTACATCTTTCCTGAGTGTAGGTGGGCGGTGTGTAGTGGCTTTAAAGAAAAGACAAAAGAAAAACCAGGGTAAAAACTATAAAAGAAGCAGAAGGGAAAACGCACAACTGGGGCATGAACGGGAGCACTTTCTCTCTCTCTTCCTCCCCAACTCCCTTTTTAAACCTATATACGTCTGCTGTAAAGAAGGAAATTCTTGTCAAAATGTTGAATGACATACTTTTAGTAAAAAAAATCTACAGTAATTTTGGTGGTGGAGGTCTAGTGTTTAGAATGCTCACCTCTGGACCAAGAGGTCGTGGGTTCGAATCTTTCCTTCAGCACAAGCACCACCGGGGCCCAAGTTGCTCTGCGGAAAGTGTACCTGTAATTAGGTAGCTCTGTAACTGAAGCAGCTCTGGATAAGAGCATCCGCTGAATGTTGTAAATGTAAATATTTTTAATGTTTTGAAAAATCCAATAAACCTTATTCTCATGTCACCAACCTGCCATTAAAGCAACACTATGTAGTTTATCAGCCTACATTTTACGAGATCATTCTGATGGTACAGGGGGCGACACGGTGGTGCAGTAGTTAGCGATGCCGAGAAGGTCCTGGGTTCAAACCCCGGGGACGGCCGTAGGGCCCCTCTGTGTGGAGTTTGTATGTTCTCTCCGTGTTCATGTGGGTTTTCTCTGGGTTAGTGAGTATAAATTCTTTCTTACCATCTGTATCTAGTGCGTTTGAGCTTGCTGTGTGTCAGGCCGTGTTATTGAAGTCATAGCCCTCCGCTTATGTCCATGAATCAAATTAGTCAAGTAGTTTAATTTAATTTATCGAGCTGCTAGTTAACATGCTAGCTAGCTGTGGATAGTTAGCATGCTAGTTATCGCTGTTCTCATTTTGACTTGAGAGCATTGAATAATACAAATATGGACAAAAGCTTGGGTCTATGAATTTTTTTTAAATAATATTTTTCTATATATTTTTCTTTAAGTTAAAACAGTGTTTTTTTAATTTGTACAGTTTTTGTCTGTAAATGCATGGCTAGGTGCTTGACTATATACACCTGTGGAAATGACAAACACCTGAATTCAATAATTAAGAGGTGTGTCCCAACACTTTTGATCTTATAGTTTATATAGTTTCTAGCCAATATGCCCATGTACAGACAGTTACTGTCTACTGTATAAATCTTTTAAGAACATATTTTCCTATAAATGTTTTGCATTTTTTTATTTTAGTTTTTCAGTTTAGGTTTCTTAACTTAATCTGTCAATTTCTCATTTCTAGAAGTCTTAGGATTGTTCAGACTACATTTCACTGCATGTTGGCTGTAGGTAGTTTAAAATTTAAGGAGTTGGCCCTGTGATCGGAGGGTCACCAGTCGCGGACCAGTAATGGTACCACCAGGGTACTCATGAGCAAGGTCCCGTCCCAAAGCACTGCTCCCTGGGTGCTGCCAAAAAAGCTGCCCACTGCTCCTCCGTGGATGTGTCAAACACAGAGATCACATTTCATTGTCATGCACTATGTGCTATGTTCACAATGACAAATAATCACTCACTTAAAAGTTGTACTCGTATAACTACGTGACAAATAAAGGCATAAACATGCCAACTAGTGACGCCGATAACCGGTTGACTCCAGCTATTCGGTCGTGAAAGTACATTTCTGACTTTTATTCCTCTACAAGAACACAGAACTCTCAAAACACAGCAGAGAGGACGTTAGCTGGAGGTAAAAAAAGAAAGCGGATAAATAACAGGGTACGTTTTAGTGGCGACTGCGAGGGCAGAGCTGGACTTTCCTCGGGCGGTGACACCACGAGTTTTAAAACCCATTTTTTTTCTGTGAGAAATCCAATCTCCCGAGCGGCATGGCAGCGAGCAGAACCAGCCCAATTCTGGTATTTTCACACCAAAATAAAACCAAACCATTAGGCTGTCCAAAAGCCCTTCAATCTATCATCTTACTGTATTATTAAACACAACCCACACACCTTTACCTCACACACACACACATAAACACACACACTTCAAACACCTACACAGATTGACAAAAATATTCATTTAAATGAAATGGAAAGCAAATGAAATGACTGAGAAACATTGTGCCCTGACAGCGTGTGCGCAAATGTGTGTGTGTGTGTGTGTTGACGGTGTATATGTGACATAAATCAGATGTGTAGCGTGTGTGTTGTGTCTTGCTGTGAGCCTGATACATGTGTTGTGTGTTTAAAATGCGCCTGTCGTATCTCATGCCCCGTTCAGTCTTACATACAGATTAGTGACAAACGGAGCGTGGGTAATAAACAAAATAAAGCAGAAAAACACACAACATGTCTATCCGCCGTGTCTCACACACCACCTGCTGTTACACACCGCAAAGCCAAAACCAACCCAGTTCTCGTCATCTCACTCATGGAACCTCTACTAAAATGATCACAGGATCATAACTAGACTTATTATTTTGACTGTTATGATTATTCCTTCATCGCTCTTAATAGGCTGATCAGATCTATTGATCTATCTTCATCACCTTTACTTAATACTGCAGTTCTACTGTTCAGTTGTGTAATCAGCTAATGCTGGTGTATTTCCCTTTTGGTTGATTTGTACGGTGGATGAGAGAGGCCAATGCAATTCCAAATAAAAATGTGCTACAAACCAACACAGCATTAATCAAGGTCATAAGACGTGTGGAAACACCCTGCAATTACGAAGACTTTCATCAAAACGACGGCACATGCGGCACATTTTACACACGCGCTGCACAATATGGATGTGCAGCAAAAATGCAAAACACACGCAACTTCGGAAACACTGCAAACAGACACGACACAACACAAAGTGTTTCCTTAAGACTTTCTGTCGGAAGTTCACAGGCTTTTCGAGAACATGAACTCCTGCACATATAACCAGGCATGATTAAACCATGGCAACCGTTGACATCTCTAATATCAATTTTCACTCTGGTTTCAACCGCTTTAGCACCGTACAGTGGAAAAACGTGACTTCCTGCAAAAAAGTCTCCAGGAGACACTTTGGTTGTGAGGCAGATTCCCACTGGGTTCCAGAGTCTGTGGAAATTTCAGGCCGATTCTCACTGCTTCCCTACTATTTCGATGACTTGTAATAGAAAAAAGGTCAAAGCAGTTAATGCTCTTATGAGGCTGAAGTGAATTTAACTGCGTGATTATGTGTCATTGTGAACACAGCACAGCACACAGTGCACTACAACGCAATGTGACCTCTGCATTTGAGCAGTGGGCAGCACCCAGGGAGCAGTGCTTGGGGACGGTATCTTGCGCATGAGTACCTCAAGTGGAACCTTTATCGGTCCGGGACTTGAACTGGCGACCTCCCAATCACGGGGTCAACTCCCTAACTGTTACGCTACCGACTGCCCCAAAAGCACCGCTGGGATTCGAACCTAGGATCTCCTGTTTACTAGGCAGCCACAATGACCAACTAAGCCACGGAACCACAGTAAATAAAAATCTGGACACTCTAAGGTTCCTAAATTTCTGTTAAGATTTTCCAAAAATTATTACAATAAACCAGACTTCCACGAAAACCTAAATAAAACTTCTGAGTGGTACATATATACACACATCGGTCAAAATGTGTGTGTGTGTGTAGTTGAGTGGTCAGTGAGGTACCAGGCCAGTGCAAATGGCTCTATAACAGGACATAATAACCATAATTACACACACTAGAACATAGAAGACTACTTTATAGAGAGCACTTCAGGAAACAAACACATCATATACACTCCGTACACTCCACAAACACACACACACACACACACACACACAGCTTTCTTTAGAAGACTAATAGTGTTAAAAGCTTGAGCGTATAGCTGGGAGCTTGAAGGAGTCTCTCCAAGAGAACGACAAGTTAAATGTGCTGGCTGAAGGGGGAAACACAACACACAAACACACACACACACTGAACACACACACACCCATCATATCGCTGAGTGAGGAGACCCTCATCCAGACCCAGGAGGATGTTGAGCTCTCACACACATGCATACACACACTTTACATAAACTCAATTACACACCACAACACACACCCTACTCACACTTACACACTCACTCCAGTACATAGGCAAGCACACAAAACATACCCACACCCACACTATACTACATACACACAAACACTATTCACACACATACACAAAGATCAAGGAGACCGTCATCTGGACACACACACACACACACAGCACACACACACACACTTAAGTGTGTTTCATTGTTGATGGTCTCCATGTGTCTAGCAGTAACGTGTGGAACCCCACAGTGCAGAGAGAATAGATGATGCTTCAGCTGCTGTCATACACACACACAGGCCAAAACATAGAGTATGTGTATATCACACACACACACACACACTCACACACGCACGCACACACACACATGTCTACTGGCACTTCCTTCCTTCCCAGCATCAAAAACAGCAAATAATGCCGTCACATGCATATTCATTAGAACAGACAGGCATGCTGGGAAACCAGACGGAGAGCAAGAGAGAGAGAGAGCGAGCAGACGGAGAGCGAGAGAGAGTGAGAAAAAGAGAGAGAGAGAGAGAGCAGACGTAGAGCGAGAGAGAGTGAAAGAGAGCAGGGAGAGAGAGAGAGAGAGAGAGAGAGAGAGAGCAGACGGAGAGAGAGAGAGAGAGAGAGAGAGCAGACGGAGAGAAAGAGAGAGAGAGAGCAGGAGGAGAGAGAGAAAGAGAGAGAGAGAGAGAGAGAGAGAGAGAAAGAGAGAGAGAGCAGTCGGAGATGAGAGATTTCACTTGACAACACACCCAGGAATCACAGGAAGTGGGCATGGCTGGGGTCAGAAGGGGTTCAGACCCCACAGTCTGTCTGACATGAACTCAAACTAGGAGGCGTCTTCAGCTTCCGCACTTCAGACATCCATGGGGCAAGCCGTACAGTTATTCTCCCTTTAATTTCGTATTATAAAAATAAGTAACCAAACAATCGTCAAACCAAACCAATTTCAGGACTGGAACTTCTTTTGGAACTGCCCGTCTAGTTAAGGACAGACATGTTTGGTCTTTGCTGTCCGTACAGTACAGGGCTTTGTGTTATCAGCTTTATTGTACAGCACTTTGATCAGCTGTTGCTGTGTAAAATGTGCTTTACTAATAACCCTGACGTGAGTGCTGGGCTCAGAGTGGAGACGCTTGTCCGTGGGGCATCAGCTGGAAGTGGAGTGAGCTCGGTGTTGAGTGTGAACGCCGCTCGCTGCTGAATGGAAATGAATTCTGTAATGATTTTAGGCAATTTAGCAGCAGTGTTTATCAGCGTGAGACGCCAAGCTAAAACAGCGCTCCAATCAAGTGGCTCACACAATCCACACATAATTAACTGACTCAGGGCTAGGGTCGAGGAGGAGAGGGAGAGAGTGAAAGAGAGAGAGAGATGGAGGGAAAGAGGGAGAGAGGGAGGTACAGAGAGAGAGAGAGAAGGAGAGCGAAGAACGAGATATGGAGGGAGAGAGACTGAGGGAGAGAAAGGTAGAGGAGGAGGAGAGAGAGAGAAGGAGAGAGACAGATGGAGGGAAAGTGAGGAGAGAGAGAGTGAGAGAGAAAGAGGGAGAGAGCTGGCGAAAGAGGGATAGATATGGAGTGAGAGAGATTGAGGGAGAGAAAGAAAAAGAGAGAGAGATGGAGAGAGCGAGAAGGCGCAAGAGATGGATATATATGGAGTGACAGAGATTGAGAGAGAGAGAGAGAGAGAGAGCGAGAGAGAGAGAGATGACCAAAGAGAGATGGAGGGAGAGAAAAAGAGAAGGAGAGAGAGATGGAGAAAGAGAGAGAGAGAGATTTGCCAAAGAAGTAAGAGAGACAATTACACCCCAGTTAAAACTACAAAGGGAGTCATTCAGCATTCAGTAGGCTTGTGTACACACACACACACTCAACCCTTTAGATAAACACACACATGAACTGGGAGCAATCAGCACAACTACACACCCACAAACACTCCTGCTCTACACACACACTCGTCACACGGGCTGACCCGACTGAAGAGCCAGCGCAGTCGATTAGACTCTGCACATTAATGATACACAACAAAAAGAGTGCGTGTTTGTGTGTGTGACTAAAACAAGGCTCTGCTGTTCACATGGACGACAGTTTGAGGTGTGTATCAGCAGAGATTGTTATAAGTAGGGTGGTGAAAAATAATTGTTACCTTCTCTGAACTATGGTCATGAGGCGGGGACCAGCACACAAACGCACACAGTAGTACCACAGGCTAGCGCAGCATAACGGTTAGAGAGTTGACCATGTGATCGGAAGGTCGCCGGTTCACTCTCTACACCAACAAACACCCCCACTACAACATCTTTATACACACACACTACAACAGATACACACACACACACACACACACACACACATCCCTGCACAAGCATGCACTACAACAACACACCCATGTACATACACTAAGGCTCGGTCGATTACTGAGGGCTGGTATTAGGCCTTTTGCCGATTATCGGTATCAGTGTTTCATTTGCACCATTAGCGATATAAAGTAATTACAAGGTGTGCTACTGACAGATTTTCTTTTTTTTTTTGCATATCGTCTCCAAATATTGGTTATCAGCCTCGTTAACAGCAATAAGTGGTATCGATATCAGCCCTGAAAAACTAGTATCGGTCGACTTCTAACATGCACATATACAGTACTGTGCAAAAGTTTTAGGCAGGTGTAAAAAAATGCTGTAAACAAAGAGTGCTTTCAGAAATATAAATAATGATTGTTTATTTTTATCAATTTACAAAATGCAAAGTGAGCGAACAAAAGAAAAATCTAAATTAAATTAGTATGTGACCTGGCAAAACCAGTCGCTTGTCGCAACGGAGGTTTCCGAGAAAAACGACCGTTTATGTTGCGTGGGGTAAAATGGTAGATTTTTTGTTTTTAGTGTTTTGAAACAGTGGAAGGTCTATACTGTACTGTTGTCAATAAATTTCGCTGAAAAACTTACCCTTTCCATCCTAAAAACGTGACTTTCTTAAGGTGAGGAATTCAATTCCAGCAGAATGTTAAAAGTTTCTGTTTTGACCGCTCTACTTCAATGTATACGGTAAATCCACTGGTTGACTAGCGTGAAGATATTTCTCCGGAATCCATCTTCGTCTCCCGAGTTCAGTTAACCTAACACAGGTAGGCTATCCGTGTGGCTGTGAATGCAGCGTAGGCTGCCGTAAATGCAAACGTAGCCGCGACCGCACCAAGCGTCTGTGAGTGCTACGGCGATAGTCAAACGCAGATTTCTCCGTTTCTCACTTGACAGGAGAAACCCGACTCCTTTGAATGCTGATATCTCAGTCATAACTGTTAACACAGATGTCATTCAAGCAGCCCAAACTCTATTGTTTTGACTACGGTAACCAAATAGAAACCATCTATTCCTAACTATTAGACACTACCTAGATTAGAATGAATTCACTAAAGCACCCGTTTGAACCTCCTTCACACAAATCTTCAATCAGCAATCAGTCTGTACACCTTTCAAAGGTGCCACCTCTGTGTTGCTTGTTATAGATATAGAATGCGATGTGGATGAAAACACGGCCCTGTTGTCATGAGCGAATAGACTGAATATCCATAGTGGCTATTTAAACTAATGAATTTTATTACAGTAGGTTTCATTTTGGTTTCTTTTCTGCAATATTTACAATATTTCAGTTGTCAGCCACAGTTTGAAAAAAAAAAGTCATGGAATCAATGAAATTTGCATCAAAGTATAAGAATAATTTCTGATTCTGGATCCAATTCTTTGCAAGAAGACCAATTTGACACAGATTATGTAGAAAGACAACAAATGGCACTGGCATGAACGCTAATAGACCATGAGTGCTACTGTTTAGGCCTGTGTGTTAACTGTTTTGAAAATGTGGAGTTTGAGTTGACTGCAGCATCAAAGCAATCAAGAAAAACTGTAAACATCAGAACAGCAGGAAAAAAATGCATGAATAAATAAAAAAGGGAAAATGAGAATTACAGTAAAACTTACAAAACCCCCCCTGCTAAAGGGCTTCAATTAATCCAGCTATATTATTTAATTAAATTTCATACATTTTTTTATTTGAAATTAAATGCCACCCATGCCAGCTTCCTGTTTGTTTTTCCCAAATTAATTAAGCTAATTAAATCTAAATGACAGCCCAACCCCCGATCTCCAAGTTTACCCCAACGTGCTGCAGACTGAGCAACACATTCTCACACCAGACATTACAAACGCAGCTCATACTGGAAAAGCAGGTGCTTGGAAACATCTGGACCACCTCACGAATGCAGGTCTGATACTAATACATGTAACTAAAATGGTATATTTACAGTAGACCAAATCTAATTGATAAAAGACTGTGTCATGGTTTATATGTAGTAATCAACATTTGAAAATGTTTATATGTTGTAAGACATGGTATAATTGTTGGAAATTAAAAGAAAAAACATTTCAAATCATTTCAAAAATAAAAAATAAAAAAGGACAAGACATGTGGTGTTGCATTAAGTATCATTACTCACCATTTCTACATGAAGCTGTGTGTCCATCTGAAGGCTCCTAAACATACACACACACACACACACACACACCATAGAGCTCACCCTGACCTCAACCATAATCCTGTCGAGTCCTTCAGTTTCACCAGAACTCTCTCTCTTTCATACACTCACACACACAAGGGTTGCCACGATACTAGGATTTCAAACTCGATACTGATACCCAGAAAAACACCTGATACCATTTTTGATAGCATGGAAAAAATCATTATTAAAGAATAACTATAACTGTATAATAATAAAATAGTATTGTAGTTAAGGTTTTATAATTCATCCATTTAGTATCAATGAGTATTGAGTTTTTGGACAACCCACACACTCCAGGTTATAGTATCAGGACTTGTGTGAGATGTAACAAGGAGTTCAGTGTGTGTGTGTGTGTGTGTGTGTGTGAGTGTGTTTCACAGAGGTGCAGTTAAAGAGCAGGAAAGGTCAGAGGTACTTACTAAGTACTGCTACTACTGTGTGTGTGTATGTGTGTGTGTGTTTCACAGGGGTGCAGTTAAAGAGCAAGAGAGTTCAGAGATACTTACTCACTATTGCTACGTGTGTGTGTGTGTGTGTATGTGTGAAGGGTCAAGGCTGTGGATGTTTTTAAGAGCCCTGTAGCCCCTATCTGATCCTAGTAAAGCCTGGTAATCCCTACACACACACACACACACACACTTCAACCCTCTCCCGTGTGGATACTACAAACCTGCCTCTTCTGATCCTCTCATTCACTGCATCCAATACTGTTAAAACAAGTCTTACGCACACACATACACACACATACACACAGTCCGATCAACACTACTGACCAGCTTGCAAACACTTGAGAGGGTGATGTTAGAGAAAACTGGGCCTCATTTAGCAGTATCTTGAGTTTTTGTTTGGGTAAAGGCTGCTGTGTAAAGTCTAAGATGAACGTGTTGTGACGCATTCTTAAACTACCAAAGTTTCATTTAAAAATATTAAAAGCTTATTAACAGCAAAATTAACTATTAATACCAAGCTGCACTAAACATACCACTGAACTAAACTAAACATGAACAGTACATAAACATCCTATACGTAATGAAACGATTTTTATTAAATATATATAAACAGATAATCTCTTTAGGCCTTCAGGACTCGTGATGTGCTATTGAACTGCCAAAGTGTTCATTAAAAAAATATACAATCATAAAAAAAGACTTATAATTGTCATTTTTAATTTTAATATTATACATGTTTTATATAATATGAAACTTATATACTGCTTAACTTGCTTGCTTACATACGAATAATAAACTCTTTAGGTCTATTTAAAGTTCTAAAGCATTTTTCTTAAATTTATTATAAACGTTAATAAGAAAAGTCAACATGGGATTTGTTATGCTTTTTAAAAACTTCATTATCTGATAACGATGAATCCCCTGTCCTTGTACACTGAATGTAACTGTAAACAGAATAATCAATCGGTAAAATGGAAGAAAACCCAATAAACTGCTGTTTTGCACTAAAAAGACACTGTGTGTAAGAGTGCCCATCAACAGCGGCAGAGTTATAAATCTCTTAATTACAGCAGAGACAGATCACAAGTTTCAAGACAGCGATTCAGTACACAACGATTCAACATCTGCCGATATCACAAAGTCTGCTACCATACGGTTTCCATTCGATTTGATTCTTTTCACCAGCGATCAATATGATACATTTAAACCAGACATTTCAAAGAAAAACAACCTCCTCTTCTAATTAAACCCCCCCTCTTTTCGACATAAAGAAATGCGTATAATGTCTAATCGATGTTTTCATTTTGGATCAATGCTTTGGGCTTGTTGATCATTGTATCGATGTATCAGTGTAGACCGATGTATCGTGACACCCCTACAGTGAGACTGCTGGAGCAACTTCTGGTCATGTTTGAGGAGTGAGAGTCAAAACGGTCCCTGGACAATTAAACCATTACACTAGACAATTAGGAGCTGTAGTATCAGAGCTCCCATCGCCCTGCCTGTGTGTGTGTGTGTGTGTGTGTGTGTGTCTGAGTGAGTGTGTGTGATGTCTCCTCTCTAAGGGCTCAGCCCTTGGTGTTAAACAGTTCTGTACTAAGTGCTTTGGAGATCAGAGCGAGACGAGATGAGATGAGACGAGAAATAAAAGGAGCTTTAGACCAGCAGAGCGGCTCACAGCGTTCATGACCCTCCATCTTCAGCTCCGTTTAACACTCACACACACACACACACACAGAGAACAAACAGAGTGGAAAGACACTATTTTAGGCCTCAACCATGTGCAATACAACGTAGAACGGCTGGATGATATGATACCAAATCAATATCACAATTTGATTACGATCAATAAACTTTTTTCTTTTTTTGGCCCTAAAATTTCATCGAGAAGGTTTGTATGCAAAGATTAACAAAATTTTGTTCTTAAAAAGTATTAACAAAATGTAAACAATAATTTTAAAAAATCATCACGGGCAGGATTATGTGGGTTAGAGGTTCTGAATATCTGTTTCAATTATGTTTTGATTAATTGCCCAGCCCTAAAAAACACCACATCACATCCAGGCCACATCAGTAAATAGTACCACACACACCAGACAAAAAAACTACATTGGATGGTCAAACAGAACAAGGAAAGAGGCCTAATTGAGAATCGGTTTCTAGGCTCTCCCGGGGGATTGTGGGGGGTTGAGTTTTTACTTCCAGATCCATCAGGCCTCTTAACTACGACTAATGACGCTGGCTGCCTCCTGAACAAACCGGAGTGTTAGAGTGGGCTAATGAGGAGAGAGAGGACAAGGAGAGAGAGTGTGTGTGTGTGCGTGTGTCTGAATGTCACCCAGCCCCTGTATGTGTGTGTGTGTGTGTTTGGCAGTATTCAGAGGGGAGTGTGTGTGTGTGTCTGACAGACAGAGGGAGGCTGTGTGACACCGCATAAGAGCTGGAGCTTAACTTTAGCATCATCACGACGCTACCCCAAAAACCTGAGCGTCCCTTAACTCACTTCTATAGGAGAAGAGTGTGTGTGTGTGTGTGAGTGTGTGTGTAACCAATACTGGCTGAACTCCAAGCTCACACAGACAGTGACTTTGTCTTTGTGTTGCAGTGTAAAGCAAAAGGAGCACTAAATCTGATCACACGCTTCTAAGATGAATAAAACAGCAGACAGATTAAAAGTGAGGTCCCGACTCTACCGGAGCGAACACTAAATACAGACTGGAGACTTTTCCTTCCCAGAATTCCAGTGTGATCTCTGCTTGAGCAGCAAAGCTTACAGAACAGAAGTTACATTCTCACATAATATTAACTGCAGTGGAGGCTTAATGGTTTGATGCCACCACAGTGCTGTAACACAAATGGGACGGACCCAAGTGTGGAATTCAAAATGAAATCTGTTTATTTTCTGCAAAAATGGTGGTTAATAAACAGGCAGAGTTGAAAACTGGAAAAGGCAGTCCATGAGACCATATGAACTTGAAAACAGCAGGCAAAAGGTAATCCACAGTAACAAAACAGGGCTCAAGAGGCGAGGGGTCAGAACAGAAAAACGCTCGGTATGCTGGATAGGACACAGTTAAATACTTCGTAAAGATCGCAACACTGAATCGCTGTTGATAATATTTAAACCTGCTGGCACTTCTTCTCCTTCTCCTGCACACCCTCGCTTACAGTGCAGAAAAGGCCAGGCATATGGAGGAAGAAACACCGGAGGAAACGTTGAGGTGAAAGTTCTAATCACAGACGGACCGACTCTGACCTCGTTAGCCTCGTTAGCAGGAACATGACCGTAATCAGCTTCGTTTAACCTGCTGAGCTGGAACAGCACGGGTATTTAAAGAGCGTGTAGTGATGCCCGGAGCTACTGCAGCAGCGAATCAAGATGTTTTCCAGCCATTCATGACAATACACAGAACTAAGTAGATATAAATCAGAGGTGTAACGACACATCCGTCTACCGTAACATCATCACTTCCCTTCACATCAAATCACACAAACCAACTAGAACATCATTTTCATCTTCATTCCTCAACTCAACCAGACATTCATAGATAGATAGACAGAGGGATGGATGGATAGATAGACAGATAGATAGAGGGGGGTAGATAGATAGATAGATAGATAGATAGATAGATAGATAGATAGATAGATAGATAGATAGAAAGAAACACAGATAGACAGATAGCTAGATAGACACAGACAGACAGACAGATAGCTAGACAGACAGACAGACAGACAGACAGACAGACAGAGAGAGAGAGAGAGAGAGAGAGAGAGAGAGAGAGAGAGAGTGAGAGATAGATAGATAGACAGATAGATAGATAGACACAGACAGACAGATAGCTAGACAGAAAGACAGACAGATAGCTAGATAGACACAGACAGACAGATAGCTAGATAGATAGACGGATAGATAGCTAGATAGACAGATAGCTAGACAGACAGATAGACAAACAGACAGACAGACAAACAGACAGACAGCTAGACAGATAGATAGATAGATAGATAGATAGATAGATAGATAGATAGATAGATAGATAGATAGACAGATAGATAGACAGACAGATAGCTAGATAGAAAGACAGATAGATGGCTAGATAGACAGACAGACAGATAGCTAGATAGAAAGACGGATAGATAGCTAGATAGACAGACAGATCAATAGCTAGACAGACAGATAGACAGACACAGACAGACAGACAGATATCCAGATAGACACAGACAGCTAGATAGACAGACAGACAGACAGATAGACAGATAGCTAGACAGACAGACAGATAGA